>ML264800.1:0-28955 GCA_005239495.1 Nicotiana undulata | reverse complement strand
CCCCTCAAAAATTGGCCCCCCCCAAAACCCCCCCCCCCCCTCTTGTGTGGTATTGACGTATAAAACATCATTTGTTCTTGATTTTGCGCAGATTACACTTTAGGTCAATGGATTCGAGACGACAAGAATTTTCAATCCAGAATAAAAGAGAGAAAGAGAAGGTTGAACCCAAAGTGCAGAAGCGGGGAAGATATGGACTGTTCAGGACGAGATTGAAGTCATCAGTTATGTATATTCTGTCTTGATCCGGAGGACGAGAAGATGAAACCAGCATCTACAACTAACAAACATCAAGATCCAGGTCAGAGTCAGCGAAAGAACTAGCCAAGACTCAAGACCAAGCCTTAGAATCTACTGATAGGGATCTTGTAATTCGTAGCTGATAGGCTTAGTTAGTCTTTTTCGTTTTGTTACTTTGGTGTAATAAGGAGCTCAGCAACAATAACAACAGCAACAGTCGTAGTGAAATCACAGTTGTCCGATAGTCCCAGCTACCAAAACTCACAGAACTACACTGACATGATTCCTTTATAGCCAAGGATATGTAGGCAACCCTTGAAGCAATGTTTGGTCAAACTTTTTTCAAAATGCTTCCAAATGGAGTACCAAATGGGCAAAAATTGCTCGTAATTGCTCACTTTATCTTTGCCCGAAGACTCTTCATGTTCTCAAGCAAAGAGGGGCAGTTGTGAGCACCTAATTTTTACCCCGCACGGAAATCACTCCTAAAATAGACCAAAAATAATGTTAATGGATCTTAGGAGTTTTTCTTTATTTAGTTGCATTTTCTTGCATGTTTAATACTTTAAAATTATAGAAAAATCATTAAAAAAAATTGTCACATCATTTTTCATGTCATCTTAGGTTGCATTTTTAGGAATTAAGCACTCTTTAATTGATAGATTAATATATAAAAGTCACAAAAATATACATTAGCATTAATCAATTAGTCTAAATAATTAGTTAAAATGCTAATTAGGTCTTTTGCAAAATAAATTCAATTAGTAGTAATTTGGCCATTTTTGAAAGAATAAATTTGTCTCTTGTTTCAAATTGGCCCAATTTCAGGGCCCAAAATCACATGCCCAACCAGATTTCCCCACATTAAAATACCCTAAATCCCTCCTCTCTTCTATATATACATTATACCTAAAAAGACCTAGACCTAGACTTAATTTATAATCAGATTTCCCCTATCCCAGCGTCGTTCCCTCCCCACTCCCCTTCCATCATCTCCTCCAAACAGACTCCTCTCCAAACACAAACCCAACGACCGTCTACCATCAAAACTCAGCCGCATGCCATCCCTTTCCTCCATGAGCTCGCCGAAAACCGGCAAAAACTAACCCAACGCCGTTTCCCCTATATCTTCTTCCCCACATCTTGAAGAAACGAACAACGACTGACCTCTCCTTCTCTATTCCAGGCCGCCCCGAGAATGAGAATCAAGAAAACGAACGACTCTCTCCTTTTCAACAGAGCAGCCATCACCCCTTCCCTATCTCCCTTCACTCTCTCTCTCTCTGAACACAAACGGGAAATCCAAACAACTTTCTTCCTCGAACAAAAACGAATAGAAAAGAGAGTTAATAGAGAAGGGAGTTTTTGGTTCTGTTTAATTCCGTTATTGTTGATTTCACTTGCTCTTCATAAACTGGGCTGTCGATTTGAAGTGTTGTGGATATTGTGGATTTCGTTGCAGCTCTGTTTCTATCACACTATTTTTCAGATCTCCATTTGGTTGATATTCCATTTCTGCTAGCTAGAGATCTAGTTCCTATTTGGTTTGGTTCTGCTGTAACATGTATTACTTCTGGCCTGCAAATATTATATTTCGTTGAATGAGAATTACGTGAACTTGTCTCTATTTAATTTTGCCTCAAATTCTGCGAGTGATATAGATATTTACCTTGTTTAGATGCTGTAATGCTGTCGAAATGTTATTTCTGGTACGAGATTCCTGTTTGGAGTTTTGTGTGTTAACTATTGTTCAGATGAGACGGAATCCATCTTGCAATTGCTAAAAAGATGGAATTATGTTTATGTTTAAGTGCATGTCTTATTTAATAACTATTCTTGTCATGATTTGGGTTTCTAATGGCTTTATGTTGAGTGTTAGTGTTAATTATGAAATGGAAAATTTAAATGGGCTACTGGCTGATTCCTACTTGGGATGATTTTTGTTGTTATGATCATTCCTGCAACTAGAGCTTGTCAAAGTGGGAGATGACTTTGAGATTGATGATATTTCCAAGATAAAAGACTAAAATTTCCAGAAGTAGCCGTATCATTTCTTTTAGTAATGGTCATCCAGAAGTTGGCTAAATTATTAGCAAATCATGCTCACCCAATATTGTATTCCACAAATCTTTGAACTTCACAAGTCATCTCAAGTCAGCTTAGTGACAACTTATGAATACTCGTAGAAATGCTTTTAGGAGCGGATTTTAAACTATGATTTCGTACATGTTCGCGTGACGTGATCTCGATTTTTAAATAAATCCAAAGTACTCCCTCGCGCGACTTTGACTATTTTCTTGAATAAATAAAATGTCATGAATTGTGTACACGTACGCGTGACATGATTTTTGACACATCAATACTAAACGGTATACGTATGCGACCCATCTTAGAAATAATTCTTTAAATACAAAAATATTTGAATAATTAGAAGCGGTAAAAAATATAAAAATGCACATAGGTAAACTCAGTAATTAAACAATTAAGGCCAAGTATGAATCATTAAGCGACCGTGCTAGAACCACGGAATTCGGGAGTGACTAACACCTTTTCCCGGGTTAACAGAATTCCTTACCCGGTCTTCTGGTTCGCAGACTTTTAACGAAGTAAAAATTTCTTGATTTGGGTTATTAAAAATAAATGGTGTCTCGGAACACCGTAAAAAATCCAGGTGGCGACTTTGAATTTAATTGAATAATCCCAAATTCGATTATGTCACTTAAATTGGAAAAACTCCCTTATCCCACCCCTATCGGGAAAAAGGAGGTGTGACAACGAGAAGCAGTTCATCGGAAGCAAAGTAACAAAGTTCCTCGAGGATCATAAAATCAAAAGGATCCTATCAACACCCTACCACCCATGCGCAAATGGTCAGGCCGAGTCCACAAATAAAACCATCATCCAAAACTTGAAAAAGAAGTTAGAAAATGCGAAAGGAAAATGGAGGGAAATGTTGCCCAAGGTGCTATGGGCATATCGAACAACTCCAAAATCGAGCACAGGGGAGACGCCGTTCTCTCTGGTGTATGGGTCCGAGGCTTTGATACTGGTCGAGGTCGGAGAGCCAAGCGCTAGATTCCGACACGCCACCGAGAGCTCAAACAACGAGGCCATGACTACAGCCCTTGAACTATTAGATGAAAAGCGAGAAACTTCACTGGTCCGAATGGCCACCCAAAAACAAAGAATCGAAAGATACTATAATAGGAGAACAAACCTCCATCATTTCGGAGTCGGAGAATTAGTCCTAAGAAAAGTCACCCTAAACACTCGAATTGCAAAACAGAATGCTAGAACTCAAAACGACTAGTTATGTCGTTGCACTCTATGATAGAGACATTTTGTATTTGATGGACCCATACGTTTTCAAAATCTAAGGGCATGTCTCTAGGGCTACTTTTAGTTAAGGAAGTCAAAATTTTATATAGTAGGTACACAGTTCAGCCGATCATATTACTCCATTTATCATGAAATGACTAGATTGCCCTTCGAATCCCAGCATGTGACATGCTATTTGCTTATAGCCCGTTTGACCAAGCTTCTAAAATCAGCTTATTTTGAGAAGTGGTTTTCTCAAAAGTACTTTTAAAAAAAGTGCTTTTGGTGAGAAGTAGTTTGTGTTTGGCTAATTAATTTGAAAAGCACTTTTAAGCAGTAATTAGTGTTTGACAAAGCTTTTGAAAACTGCTTCTAAGTGTATTTTTCTCAAAAGTGCTTATCAGAAAAGTGCTTTTGGAGAGAAGCTACTTTTTTCTGCTTCTCCAAAACTGCTTTTGCTTCTCTTCAAAAGCACTTTTTTTCCTTCCAAAAGCTTGGCCCAAAAAAGCACTTTTGACAAAAAAAAAAAGCTTGGCCAAACAGGCTATTTATTCTCCCTGATTAGATAGTAGATTATTTGATATTCTAATGATGTCATGTTACCCTAAGGAAATTACTAATGACCAACAAAAGAAACTGAAAAGTAAAAAGAAGAAAAAAGAGAAATAGGAGAAAAAGACAAAAGAGAGGGTGTGCTGTGTCAATAGGAAAAACTTGGAGTGGGATTGTCAACTGCAAAGTTGCTCAAAAAATCTTAATTTAGAGGAGACGCCTTCCCAATAATTTCCCCATTACGGCTTTACCCAATTGGACCCATTATTGGAATATCTATTTCCACCTCTACCGGATTACCCTTCTGTTTTCTTGCGATCTCTTCAAAGGAAAAATCTCAATTTTTAGTCATAGATAATAAGCGTGAGATCCATCAACTTGAAGGTGTGTGCATGGGTACTCAAACAGAAGCAACACCTCTTCTTGAAGATGGGATTCTAGAGGTTCTAATTTCTCCTAATTTACCTCTGTTTTTTTTTCTTCTAAATTTTTGCACACTTTATGTATAGTAGTATATTATTTGGGAAATCCATTCGGGGGGTTCGATGCTTTTTCTTTATTAGGAGTAGTGTTTTTTTTAAGAAGGCAAAATATGTGTTTAGCTGATTTTCTTTTCATTTTGTTTCCTCTTTGGTCAAACTTTAAGGAATTTTCATTTTGTATTAAGCTAACTCTGCTGGGAATTTGTTAATATAACAAAGACTCTTCCATATTTTTGCTAGTTTCCTAGTTCTAGATCCTACTATTGGAAAAGTGAAAAGGTGGATTGAGTAGAAAATTAAACTAGAAAGAGAGCTCATTACCTTAACAACTTGTTTGGATGGTCGTTATCCATTGTATTGTATCGTATTGTCACTTTAAATACGATATTTGTTTTGGTTGTTATTTAAATTTTATTGTATCGTGTCGTTAAATCCGTCGTTACGTAACGACGAAATGTGCCACTTTATGTAACGACCGATTTGGTGTGGTTGCGTCGTTATTTTGTCTTTTTATCTCATTGCACCCTTCACTATTATTAAATAATTTTATTTTATCATTAACTCTACCTTTTTTATATATTAAATTTATTTCGTATCATAATTTTTCTTTATAATATTGCAAAATTTATTCTTTATATTGCTGGTGCATGATATCATGAAACAACGGCGAACGATACAATCCATCCAAACATTGTATTCATCAAACGATACAGTACAATACAATACGATACAATACATTATGAAACGATGTGAAACAACCATCCAAACAAGCTGTTAATTGGAAACAAGTGGAAGTCCTAATAAGTGGATTCCTTATCTAGGCACTTGAAATTAAGTGTAGGAGCGATATGAACCAACAGAGACAGGGGTGTACGCATAGCTTTTTGTAAGCGGTGTCAACATTTAGAAAAGTAAATAAAAGAATGATTACCTATGTAATAAGTATTATATTAACCGAACATAATATAATATATTACTAAAACACAATTTAAGCACCAAATAACCATACAAAAATCCAAGAAGATGGGACTCAAAAATCATAAGAAGAACATGTCTGCTAGGAGATTCGAACACATGACCTCTTCAAGAAAATGGAGGCAACCGATCAAGAGAGCTAAAGTGCAAGTTGTGACAAACAGGATCATTTTACGCATTTTTAACAAGGTTTTGTATTTATATACTATTTACATACATATATTTACTAAATTTTCGACGAAGCGGTGTCGGATGACACCGCTCCAACCAAGGTGATTGATCATTACGAGTAAGTCTCTTCCTTCAAACAGTACAAAGCATCATTCTCAAGAAAGAAAATGTAGAATAGGACCCATTGTTGATAAAAAGTCAATACTAGAAAAAGATTTAAACATGAAGGTATATTCTCAACAGCCCTTTCATCTAACTTTTTTCAAGGAAAAGCATTAAATGATGTTCTTAAATTTTATTAGACTCTACACTGTTCAAACCCCAGATTCTACACTGTTCAAACCCTAGTCTCTATAATCCTTTTGTCATGAAAATAATCTGTCACATCTTTTCTCCGTCTTTGCTCAGTGGTTATCTGTGAAGATTTGTGATTCCACAAAATATGAAATAAAGAATTGACTGGAGAAGGAACGAGGTGAAATAAGTTCTTAATAAAAAAAAAATAGCGAAACTGTTTGGAGAGGCCCCTTTAGTTTCATTGGTCTTCCAACTTAGCTGCTGTATATTTTTTTAATTATATAGATCTTTGTTTTACAAAATTGAGCTGGGCATGTATAAGTACTCTGGCTCTTCCACATGTCAAAGCATGGAGTCTATCATTCTTATTTAATATAGAAGATGATAAGCATATGCAAATGTGATTCTCTTCAAGTTTCTTTTCTTGATAGATTTCCTATTTTCAGGATGAAAATAGTGGACTCTACACTGGAGATGGTTCTGTTGATATCAAGGGTAATCCTGTTTTAAAGAGTGAGACTGGGAACTGGAGAGCTTGCCCCTTCATTCTTGGTACGTCAGACTCAGATTTCGCTTTTCTCACTCTGTTTTATAGTGTGAGTGATTTTCTTGCTGACCTTGGCGTCAGGTAATGAATGCTGTGAACGTTTGGCATACTATGGCATTGCTACTAATCTTGTTACCTATCTTACCACAAAGTTACACGAGGGAAATGTCTCAGCTGCTAGAAATGTCACCACTTGGGCAGGCACTTGTTACCTAACTCCCCTAATTGGAGCTGTGCTAGCAGATGCATACTGGGGAAGATATTGGACAATTGCTACCTTCTCTACGATCTACTTCATAGTAAATATCTCACTTTCATTTTACAGAAAATACAAAATTTATGGTGTGTGTAAGATGTTTATAAAATTATCTTCTTGTGACTTGCATATTCATATTTATTCATTTTCCCTTTCCTACAACTTCTGTCTACTGATACTTGTTTAGTTCCCATTCCATGGGGAATGCCAAAACTTAATTTTGATGTTTTCCTAGAAATAGTTGAAACTGTAGGGGTAAGGTCTGTGTACATTCTATCCTCCCCAGACCCCACTAGTGGGATTCTACTGGGTGGTTGTTGTTGTTGTAGTTGAAACTATATTGGTTTGGGAAAAGGTGTGAATTTGTTACTATACTATTTGAAATTGCTACCCCCACCCCTCACCCCTCACCCCCGGGTTAAATTTTTGGTTCACTCATACCCTTGACATTAGCAAGTCGTGTCGTATTCTTACCATCAACAGAGCTCTAAGGCTAAAAGGGCAAACTCGACGTATCCAAATTCTTCAAGGAAATGGTCTAAATTAAATCCTCAACCTTCGACAGTGGATTAAAATTATACTCAGGTTGGAGCTTTGTAACGGTCAAGGTGAGAAATGAGATTTTTTCCTAATGGCAGGAGTAATATTATACCAGAAGTCTAACAGAGTGCAAAGTTACTCAATTTTGGATGGCACAGGGGAAAATTTGACCTTTTTTCCTCTTTTTATTAATAAGGAAGCTCAACGTAAGGTCTGGCCAATGGTGTTGTGGCCCACCTTTTCCTCGATCTTGGTGAATCTTATTCTTCTACAATTTGGTGAAACAGAAGACGTTCTGGTGCAGGCCGGCCATTCAACTTTGCGGTTAATCTTATGCAGACATTGTGATGACATTCAAACTGAATTTACACCTTTGATAACCTGTTGTGTATCAGTTAGTTCAATATTCCTATCTGGAACATTAGGATAGACAATGGAATGGCATTCCTAGGGAACTTTAGATATCTGGAAATATTTTTCAGTCCTACCTGTGACACAATAAATTACGGAGAAAAGAGTAAAAGGAATATAGTCGAAATTACGGAGTCAAGTGATTCATATTGAACTTTTATCATTTCCTTGTAATTGGTGGGTGCAATTGTGGTACCAAATGATGTGACCTTGGTTCTAGTTTTGCGTATTGTTATTGCTACTTTGAGGAAGGTAGAGACACTCTCTCGGCAAACTGCTTAAGTGCTAATTTCCTGTTATGACTGGTCCATATAGATCTGCTTTACCCTCTAATACTGTTTTAACTTAGCTATCAACATTGTGATATGGCACTTATCACAACTTTGTGAAGTGTGATATTTACGAAGTTTTAAACAAACTAAAGCTGGGAAACAGGGAAGAAAGTAATAGCTGTATATCTGTTCAGTGCCTTGCCTCTTTAGAATTGTTATTATACTTAGAGGTCTCATCTTTACAACTAATACAGCTAGTCCAAGTGAGACAGTGAATACATGTCTTGTCTTGTGAACGCGAACCTGATTGTATACTGCCTTATCTCCCTTTTGCAACTGAGTTTTTACCTTTGCTCCAGCCTCTAGTGCAACATGAATTATGATGCATATCCTGTTCTTGCAGCCGTTCTTTCTCTTGCATCTGCTTGCTGGATTACTCTTTCTACTTCTTTTTTTTTTTTTTTTTTGGTGTTCATTGGCTGTATAGGGTATGTGCACATTGACACTATCAGCTTCAGTTCCTGCCTTTAAGCCCCCCGAATGTATGGATTCTGTGTGCCCAGCAGCAACTCCAGCCCAATATGTCATACTCTTTTTGGGCCTCTATCTGATTGCTCTTGGAACTGGTGGAATTAAGCCATGTGTCTCGTCATTTGGTGCTGATCAATTTGATGACACAGATTCAAAAGAGAGGGTTAAAAAGGGTTCCTTCTTCAATTGGTTCTATTTTTCTATCAATATTGGAGCTCTAATATCAAGCAGTTTGATTGTGTGGATTCAAGAAAATGCCGGATGGGGCCTTGGGTTTGGCATCCCTGCACTTTTCATGGGCATTGCCATTGCAAGTTTCTTTTTCGGTACACCACTCTACAGATTTCAGAAGCCCGGAGGAAGTCCTCTCACTAGAATGTGCCAGGTTTTGGTTGCAGCATTCCACAAATGGAACTTGTCTGTCCCTGAGGATAGTACACTACTTTATGAAACTCCAGACAAGAGCTCGGCAATTGAAGGAAGCCGAAAGCTGTTGCACACTGATGAACTGAGGTACTAATATTTTTCTTATTGCCGAAGAGAATGGTTTTTTATTCCACTCTCTTCTCCTCTGTGTTCTTTTCAATCTTCACTTCAGTATGTTTACTTCACTAGATAGTGATTACTTGGTGTATATTTTGTGATCTCAAATTTCACTTAGCATATTTGTGCAGCCTTGCTTTTTGGAATGTGTAATATTTCATTCATCTCCTCTGGTTGTTCTTTATTTCCTATTCTCGATGGTATATGGCTATCTTTTGGTTCTCTTGTACATATCATCTAAGCACATGAATTTGTCTTTTTCTCTTTAACATGTAGTGATTCAAAGCTTAATGATATCTTCATATAAAGTGAACAAAACCAGTTTATGCTACATGGCAAAACGTCTTAGCCGCTTGGACAACCTTTGCAAAAAAATTTTCTTCTGAAAAAAAAAAAGGTTTGTGTAGAAAGAAACCGTGTTTGGATAGTTGGAATTTTTTTTTGAAGATCGAGCGTTTTCTGAGGCCTGCTTTCAACATGACTTTCTTAGATTGATGTGCTTGAATAAGATTGATCAATTCTAACTACTTGGAGCTATTGAGAAGATAATTTTTGAACCTTGTAATCTTACATTATAGGGAAAATTAGTTCTCTATCCCTTTCTATTCTTCGATTTTAGATGATAAGTAATGGAATTTCTGTTCTTGGAGCCAAAGTCGATGAAGAAGAAATTTTCTTTGACACCCTTAAACCACTTCTTTCAAAACCAGTTTTTTCTGAAAAAAAACTCAAAGAAACACATATTGAAAAGCAGGCTTTTAAAAAAATTTCCATGGAAAAATGCCAACTTAATTTTGTGGTAAATTTTCTATGGATTACCCAATTTCTTTATCAGAATGCTTCTTTCTCCTATTTACCAGTCATTCTACTTTGATTTTTTTAAATGTGGGGAGATGATCATCTGACTTCTTTTGACAAGGTTATGCATTTTCTCTAGTGTTTATTTGATTTGTGGGAAGAGGTGGTCATCTGGCTGCTTTTGACTAGGATATGCCTTTTTTTCTTTTTGGTGTTTATTTGTCATTTTGCAACAATGAAATGTCGGATCCCTAATGGCATCAATGCAGTTCATTACTCTGCTGATAGTGGTTTTGGGTCAAATATGACTTCAAAGAGAAGTCAACTTGATGCTGAAAAGGTACACAATTTACAGTGAAAAAATAGAGTTGATGTAACTACCTATCTTAACTAGATCAACTAAGCATTGTTTACATCTAGTTGCCATCTTTTTCAGCATTCTTTTTTGTCAGTTTATGTGTATAATTAACCACAATGAGTATTTATCTATACTGAATTCTAACACCAAATGTTGATCGGCATTTTTATCCTTCATAAGTGCATTCATGTTGGATAAAATTGTAATACAATTAATTTAAAACTTCATTATTTCCTCTCATTCATTGTTGATCTCTTAAATTAGTCAAGGAATTTCATTAGTTCCTTGTATAGTGACTTTTTAATGAACAAAAAGCTTCACTATTTCCTTGTGTGGTGGCTTAATAAAAGCAATAAATCTCTTTTGAAAATCTCGTAAATCTCTTTTCAAAAATTTCAAGTTCTTTTTCTCCCCCAACTTTCCAAGTTAGCATTAGAAGTTAGAAACATTCCAAAATACACATATAATTTGTAATATAGTATGTTTATGGTGTGGATATCATTCCTTAGAAGATTATGTGGAATTAGTTCTTTGGGTGTGATTAATATGGCTCTTTGAGTGAGTTTATTCTGACATGTTTCATAGTGCATAAATTGAAGTTACATTAAGATTTTGTCATAAAAATACAGAATTACTAACATATGAATTATTTTTTATTTCTTTGATAATTATTTATATTTCTATTTCCTGAAAACTAAGGTTGCAAGGATTCTAAGGATCAAAACTTCCTGTTATTGTGTGCTTGGTTAATTTTCACTTTGAGACATTGGTTTTCCTCCTTTATTCTCTTAGTAAATGGCTCCTTGGCGTTTAGGTACTTGGTGTTATTATATTTATGCACTTACCCTTTAACAATTGGTACTTATTTTTTTGGGGATATCATTTTGTTCGAAGATTATCTCGTGAGAAATAATACACGGGAAAATATTCTATTGATTTATTAACAATGATACAATGAGCCCTATATGTATAATACATGTTCTACTCCTACTACATATGAGATTGGGTTTATTTACATATAGCTATTTAACACTCCCCCTCAAGCCGGTGCATACAAATCATATGTACCGAGTTGTTACATATGTAAGTAATACGAGGACCAGTGAGGGACTTGGTGAAAATATCTGCAAGCTGATCATTCGACTTTACAAACTTTGTACCGTCTAGCAATATCTCCTGAGAGTAATTTTTCTCTAACGAAGTGACAATCAATCTCAATGTGTTTAGTTCTCCCATGGAATACCAAATGTGACGCAATATGAAGGGCAATTTGATTATCACACACAAGTTCCATCTGGCTGATTTCGCCAAATTTCAACTCCTTGAGCAACTGGTTGATCCAAACTAGTTCACATGTTGCCATAGCCATTGCTCGATATTCTGCTTCTGCACCAAACCTAGCAACCACATTCTGTTTCTTGCTCTTCCAAGACACCAAATTGCCTCCTACCAAAACACAATATCCAGACGTTGAACGTCTATCAGAAGGTGATCTTGCCCAATCAGTATCTGAGTACCCAACAATCTGCTCATGGTCTCGATACTCAAATAATAACCCTTTGTATGGAGCTGACTTTACATACCGAAGAATGCGGACGACTGCATCCCTCTGACTATCATAGGGGAAAATCCATAAACTGACTTACAACACTCATTGGAAAGGAAATGTCTGGTCTAGTCACTGTAAGGTAATTTAATTTACTAACCACCCGCCTATATCTTGCAGGGTCGCTAAGCAATTCCCCCTGTCCTGGCAGAAGTTTAGAATTTGGATCCATCGGAGTGTCAACAGGTCTACAACCTATCATTCCTATATCCTTAGGAATGTCTAAGGCATACTTTCGTTGTGAGATCACAATACCGGAGCTAGACTGAGCGACCTCAATACCCAGAAAATACTTTAATCTGCCCAGATTCTTAGTTTGAAAGTGTTGAAAGAGTTTCTTCAACTTAGTAATACCATCCTGATCATTGCTGGTAGTAACAATATCGTCAATATAAACCACCAGATAAATATAGAGATTTGAAGTAGAATACCGGTAAAATACAAAGTGATCAACTTCACTATGAGTCATGCCAAACTCCTGGATAACCAGTGTTGTGAAGAGCGTGAAGCGAGGAAAAGCGACAACCCCCATTTCACGAGAAGCAAGAAGCGAGAAGCGAGAAGCGAAGCACTTGCTTTTTTTAAGTGAAGCAGAATTTAATTTTTAAAAAATAAATAAATAGTGCATAGACAACACATGTAATTGTAAGTAAATGTTCAATACTTCAATTAAAAAACTAAAGAGTAACATCAATTAAAGCACAAAATGAGCGTCCTATTCTTCTACAAGATTGTCAAATTCTTGTATTCCACTATCATTATTATATTGCTCGTCATCTTCTTCAACTTCTTCTTCTTCATCAACTAGGGACAAAGTAGCTGCCTTTTTTCCCTTCCTTTGTGAACTTGAAGTTGAGGTACTCCCCCCTCAAACCATAAATCCTCTCCCCAATTCCACGCGCCTCCGCAACATCATCACCCCAAGTGTAATCAGAAGTATCCTCAAATACTTCTTCATCTTCATGATCTTCCGGGACTCTAGTTAGCCATTCATTAGCATCATCGATGTTGTCCAAACTAATTGGATCAATTACATTGCAAGCGTTGTAACGGCGCCTCAATGTTCTATTGTACTTAATGAAGACTAGATCATTGAGACGTTTCAAGGTTAGTTTGTTCCTCTTTTTGGTATGAATCTGCAAATAATAAGTAATTAGTGAGATCAAGACAATTGAGATATAATTTAATTATCTCAATATACTAAATCTTTCTTCTTAGTTCTTACATGCTGAAACACGCTCCAATTCCTTTCACACCCGGATTAACTACATGTTAGACTTAGAACCTTGATGGCAAACTTTTGTAAATCTGGAGTGGAATGACCATATTGCTTCCACCATTCAAACTGTAGAAGTAGAACAAATTTTCAAAACATAATATTGATAAAGAAATAACTTATTAACTATAAAACAACATATAAGCACTCGCTCACCTGGTGACTTCGTCTTTTTTTGTCTAATCGCCATGTTTTTTCCAAAAAGTTGCTCAGCATCCCTATAAATACTAAATTGCTCTGTTATTTTATCTTGCATGGATTTTTCAGGTATCAACTTCTCAATACATTCATAGTATCCATTCCACAAAGGTTCATCTCCTAGAATCCTCTCTTCATTGTCATAAAACAGTTCCGGGTTCAAAACAAGTCCAGTTGCATGCAAAGGGCTATGAAGCTTACCATCCCACCTTTTATCTATGATCTCAAAGACTCTTTTGTATTTTCTTTGATCACTAAAAGAGGCTTGAATAGCCTCCTTTGCCCTATCAATTGCTTCGTACAGGTAACCCACTGGTGGCCTTTGCTCCCCATCCATCAAACGAAGCACTTTAACTAAAGGACCACCAATCTTCAATGCATGAACCACATTGTTCCAGAATGAAGGAGAAAGTATAATATCTGCAGATTCTCTCCCTCGAGCTTCCCTTCTATAGGCACTTCTAGTGTACTCATCTGAAACAAACAACTTCTTCAAATTGCTTTTTTGCTCATACATCCTATGCAAAGTCAAGAAAGCAGTAGCAAATCTTGTCTTTGCAGGTTCCACCAAGCTTCTTTGTTTAGTGAATCTCTTCATCATGTTCAATAACAAAGGCCTTCGAACAATATAGGAATGCACTCTAATTACCTGATTAAAGACAGTATTGAAGGGTCTTTCCTTGAAAATGTCACCGAAGATCAAATATATTGGAATGTGCTGCACACGGAGTCCAATAGATATGTGGGTACCCAACATACATCAAATCACCCGCTTTAACATTTTCACTGGCGTTGTCCGTGACAACTTGAACAACATTTTCTGCTCCAATAGAGTCTATTGTACTTTTGAACAAGGAGTACATTTTGGTTGAATCAGTCGAAGAGTCACTTGCATCAACGGACTCAAGAAACAGGCTTCCCTAAGGAGAATTCACCAAGATATTGATGATCATTTTTCCATTTCTCGCCGTCCACTTATCCATCATAATGGAACAACCAAATTTGTTCCATTCTACTTTGTGCTCCTCCACGATTTTGTTCACCTCTGCCACCTCTTTTTTTAGATATGGCCCTCTAACTTCATAATAAGTTGGAGGCTTCAATCCTGGACCATATTGGCCTACGACCTCAATAAAAGCAGCAAAAGTGTCAGTATAATTAACAATTAAAAGGAAGACCTGCATCATACATCCACCGGGCAAACATTGTAACTGCACGATCCCTCAAAATCGCTTCAATTTGAGGATCACCACTTTTTCCTCCCTTATCTCTAGATTTTTGCGGGAAGTAACAATCCATAGGACCTTTGGCATTGCCAGTAGATCCACAACTAGAAGACATTGGTGGAAGCATCCTTCGTCGCTTTTGTGATTTTGGTGGAAGCGACGAAGCATCGTCACCTTCTTCTGTTTCATCATCATCATCATTAAGATTATAAAGTTCTTGTTCATGAATCATTTGAGTCTTTAACTCTTTCTTTTTTTGAAGGTATGTTTTCAATTCTTCCTTCACATGCCCCGGAACTTTAGGACAAGCTGCGACATTTGGATCACCACCGATTAGATGCGCTTTTTGAGGATAGATTCCCCCATTTGAAATCTTATCACAAAAAGACATCTAATGGCTATCTTGTTGGTCTCGTTAACTCTTTCAGAGTAAGCCCAAGCCGGGTCTTTCCTATTTTCTTTTGGCGCCATTAAAAGAACAACTACATAACACATGACAAAGGCAATAAGAACTAAGAATAAAATATATAATAATTGGGCAGAAATTGAAAAAATTGGGAAGAAGTTTTCTGAAAAAAATTCGCCAGCATTTCAGCGCTTTTTGGACGCTTAGAAAGAAAAATAAAAATAAAAAGAAAAAGAAAAAGAAGAAGAAGATGAAGAAGAAGAATGAAAACCAAAAGTGCAGAACATACCTGTTGAAAGTTGCTGTTGTACTGTTGAAGAAGAAGAAGAACAAACCTAGTTTGAAGAAGAGAAATCGCTGCTGTTGTTTGAAGTTAATGAAGAAGAGAGGAAGAAATCGCTGTTGTTGTTTGAAGAACCCTAGTTTCTCGCTGCTGTTGAAGTCTCTAAGAAGTCGAAGAAGTCCAGACTATTTAGAATACCAAGTTTTTAATAAAATAGGGCTTTCGGTATTTTAAACAAAGAAGCGGATGCTTCTCTCGCTTCTTCTCGCTTCACCACTTCTCGCTTTTTACATAGAAGCGGTCGCTTTTTTGTACCAGAACCGCTTTTAATGGCAGAAGCAATGAACTGTGCGCTTCGCTTCGCTTCTCGCTTAAAGCGAGGAAGCGCTCGCTTTTTTAATCACTGTGGATAACTGTGCTGAACTTACCAAGAAAGACACCTGAGAGCACGGGGAGCTAACTTATCTTTTCCAGGAGCAAGGAGGAAGATGAAGGCATACGATTAATCAGTTAACTAGCCGCGAGAATTGCATCGCCCCAAAAACACAGCGCAACATGAGGTATGTATTCCTTCTCTCTGCTACCTCATTCTGCTGAGGGGTATACAAACAAGATGTCTGATAAATAATTCCTTGAGAAGTCATAAACTGCTGAAATGGAGAGGATAAGTATTCTAAGGCATTATCACTACGAAAGATACAAATAGAAACGCCAAACTGATTTTTCTGGAATATAAAAAACAACTCAGAACGATCTTTCATTAGGAAAATCCAAGTACATCTTGAGTAATCATCAATGAAACTAACAAAATAACGAAATGTAAGGTTGAACTGACTTTATTAGGACCCCATATATCAGAATGAACTAAAGAAAAAACACGGGACGACTCTCAACATTACGCGAAAAAGTGGCTCGGGTATGTTTCCTAAGTTGACACGACTCACAATCTAAGTTGACAAACTAGATAAAGTAGGCACCACCTTTTGAAGCTTCGATGAACTTAGATGTCCTAAACGTCCGCGAATTTGGTTCGGAGAATCTATAACTGGACATGCTGTGGAAGGATTGAGTGGGTCAAGGCAGTAAAAGCCTTGTGATTCACGCCCTGTGCCAATCATCTGTCTCGTACTACGGTCATGCATAACAAAAGAGTCATCAATAAAGTATATACCACAATGGAGGGCACGAGTCAACTGATTAACCGATGCAAGCTTAAAAGGACAATCAGGTACATAAAGAACAAAATCTAAAGACAGAGGATAACAGATTGCTTTTCCAACTCCGTTTGCTTTTGTTTGGACTCTATTAGCTAAAGTAACACTGGGAAGAGACTGTGAATAAATAATATTTGACAAAAGTGACTTATTACCAGAAATATGATCAGAGACGCTTGAGTCCATGTCCCACGGTCCAAGAGTAGTAGACTGGAAAACACAAGCAAAAGAATTACGAGCAACAGAAGTGTCAGTCTGAGCAACTGAGGCTATTTGTGAGGTGTTTGCTTACTTGCTCGATACTGAGGGAACTCATTATATTCTCCTTCAGATGAAGAAAACCTCTGGTTACCTGCAGTCTCTATTTGAGCAACATGAGCATTTTTAGGCGGTGGACCATGCAAAGAGTAACACGCTTCACGGGCGTGTCCAAGCCTTTTACAATAAAAACGCTTGGGTCGAGAGCTTCCAAAATGACCTTCGCTCGTCTATTCTTCATGGTCTGAGATACATGATTTTTCATTGTCTCTGATGCGAGAATAGAGGACTCAGCTGTCTGTGATGAGATCACTATGTGACTGGGCGTTGCAGCAAGGCGAAGTAATCGAGAGAATAACTCATCAACTGTAGGGACAGACGAGCTAGCCAAAATCTGGCCACACACCGAATCAAGGTCATTAGGAAGTCCAGCGAGTGTAAGAACTAGAAAATATTTTTTGTCGTTGGTTTTGTTGCTTTTCAACACTAGCAGAAACTGACATCAACTTCTCAAATTCCTCCAGGATTGCCTGTACTTGTCCCAAGTAAGTTGACATATCCAATTCTTGTTTCTTCAAATTTGTCATCTGCTATATCACATCATAGAAACGAGATACGTCATTAGTGTATAAAGTACGAGCATTTCCCCAAACTAAATGACACGCCTGTAATGGACGAAACAAAGGCACCAACTTGGAATCAATAGATCGCCACAAGATACTACATAACTGAGCATCGATCTTTTCCCACTGTACTTTGGCCTTTTTATCTCCCTCACTTGCCTTTTTGCTTAAGTGATCTTGAACACCTTGACCTTTACACAACAACTCACACAACAACTCACAGAGGAAGCCCAAGATAAATAAAACTTCCAAGTAGGGGTTCAGAAGAAATCATAAAGGTTGAATTTCCAACTCCACTATTTTTGGAACCAAAAACATCAAGTCCGAGAGACATGGTTGAATCAAATAAGTACGAAGTCACAAAATTTGTGGCAAAAATTGGTCCAAAATTGTGTTAGGTCACAGAAACAATTTAGAAGCAGCAGAAAAAATACACTGTAGCCGCCAGAAATTGGAACAGTCGCCGGAAAATAAAAAGTTGTCGGAATGTGATGAGACGTGAATGGGTAGAGTCGGAAAAGCCTTACGAACAAGTTGTCTCAAAGGTCGGCCAACCGGAAAAATTCTGCTCCGATAGGCGCGTGAGAGCTTTGCTGCCGGAGATATTTGTGGGGTTTGGTCGCCAGGGGTTAGGGGACCTCGTGGTGGTGTTGGTTTTTGTACAATAGCGATGGAGATTAGTTTGACGTAAATCTGCCCTAGAAAGTCGCCGGAAATTGACGCACGTCGATTGACTGCTTTTTCGGATGTGTCTCACTCACGCTCTGGTACTATGTGAGGAATAATACACGGAAAAATATTTTATTGATTTATTAACAACGATACAATGGGCCCTATACATATGATGCATGTTCTACTCCTAGTAAATATGAGACTAGGTTTATTTACATATAATTATTTAACATATCCTTTGTGTCTATACAAGTAAGTAGTGTTGCTGCCTAATTATTAACATATCCTTTGTGTCTATACAAGTAGTGTTGCTGCCTAATATTTTATGATTTGAACAATTTCTCGGTCATTAATATGATTCTCAAAGGAAATTATTTTTGATAAGATGATTCTTGAAGAAATTATATCTTATGGTTGTATTATTGTTAGTGGTGTATTTTTAGAAGGTCATTATCTTGACATACATTTTTTTTTAATGATTCACACAGGATAATACGTGCAATGCAGTAACCAAAAACTAGTTCTCTGAAAAATGCTTTATGTGCACTTATCACAAGACAGAAGCAGCTATCTAGTAAAGCACCTAGTAATTTCACCGCGTTACTCAATGCATCTCATGCAGCATAAATTGAACTAGCTGCATCTTCTTGCAATTATACTTCTCTTGCTATCTCAAGAAAGTGCTAGTACTTTCTACAAGTATTTTTGTAAGCAAAGTACTGGTTTGTTTTAGCTTTTGAAATTATCCACCTTCCATTTTCCTGCAAGGGTTAGCGTTAGTGTGCTTTTTGATCGTCTAACATTAACTTCTTCAGGTACCTTGACAAAGCTGCTGTAGTTTCAGACGTCGAATTGAAAACTGGGGACTATTCAAATACTTGGAGGCTTTGTACTGTTACGCAGGTTGAGGAACTGAAAATATTGATCCGCATGTTCCCAATATGGGCAACTGGAATAGTCTTTTCTGCTGTTTATGCACAAATGTCTACTATGTTTGTGGAGCAAGGGTCGGTGATGGACACTGCCATTGGTTCCTTCAAAATTCCTGCGGCCTCTCTTTCAACTTTCGATACCATCAGTGTTATTGTGTGGGTCCCAATCTATGATAGAGTCATTGTTCCAATTGCAAGGAAGTTTACTGGAAAGGAGAGGGGATTCTCCGAATTACAGAGAATGGGAATTGGGCTTTTCCTTTCAGTGTTGTGCATGTCAGCTGCTGCTATTGTTGAGATCAAGCGTCTACAACTTGCAAGAGACCTTGATTTAGTGGATGAAGCCGTTGCAGTACCTCTCAGTATCTTTTGGCAGATTCCACAATATTTTATATTGGGAGCAGCTGAGATATTTACATTCATTGGGCAACTTGAGTTCTTTTACGATCAATCACCCGATGCCATGCGTAGCTTGTGTAGTGCGTTGTCGCTGATGACTACTTCTTTGGGGAATTACCTGAGCTCTTTCATACTGACTCTAGTAACATCCATAACAACTCAAGGTGGCAACCCTGGATGGATTCCAAACAACTTGAACAGTGGGCATCTCGATTATTTCTTTTGGCTCTTGGCTGCACTTAGCTTCTGCAACTTAGTAATCTATGTTTTCTGTGCCAAAATGTATAAATCCAAGAGGGCATCCTAAGTCCATGTTGGTTTTACCACCGTCTATGATGGTTGACTCTTATGTGAAAGAAAACATCTCTGTGCAAGTCACAAGCTAAACAAGTTAGAAATTCTGTACGTTAAACTTTCAAAATCTGTAATGTATATATGAAAGGTTAAGTGCTCGGAGTTGAACTAACATCTTATTGTTCTTTCAAAGTTGCTTTGCTGCATCCCTCAACGCTTCCACTATGGCAGTTGGTTCTGCAAATTTCCCTTGTTCCATGGCGTTGGCACTTTTTAATTTTCCTTCCGACTCATGCTTGCGTTCTCTTGATTATGGCTTTTCTGAGAGAGAGAGAGATTCTCACCTGAACGGGGGTGATTCCCTATATAAGACTGAAGCATCAAATAATGGCCCATTCAACCTTTATTTTAGTTTAATAATCAAGTCTAGATATGCTGTAAATAATCATTTATATTTTGATACTGTAAAAATTCAAGTTTTATTTTGAATGAAGTTACACTATATAACTTTCATTAGTTTAGTATTTTACTAAGAGTTACTCAATGAATCAGTTCATTGGAATTGCAGGATGGGTGGATGTCACCGACAATGAATCAATTTCTTTTATATGCATGTCACTTTATCTTTGTTAGTGTGAGCTGCCAATAATAATAGATGAATCAAAAACTTTTCATTCAACTTTTTCTTTTAATTGAGATTTCGCCAATTCTCCTATTTTATTTTGCAAAATCTGAAACTTAGGTAAGTGTTGTTTAAACTTATGTATAAGAAAATATATTTCATTTAACTCAATCCCTTCATGCTTATTATAACTAGTTATTTGATTTTCTATTAGCGGCTTTAACTATAACCTTACCTCTATTTATTGGTCTGAGTAAGATACGACTTATTTAGACTGAATATTTAAATGAACAATTCATAAAAAAAACCGTCTGTGGGATTACATGTATTTTATATTACTTACTTTATCAATTATCAATTCTTGTTCATTCTCATTGAGATTCATATCAATTTGGATTAAAATTTAGGTACCGATAAAAATTACTGAATTTTTTCTTTTTGAAATCGTGTTAGGTCTAGTTCCTATTACTTTGGCTAGATTATTTATAACTGCATATTTACAATATAGAATTGGTGGTTAGCTGGTCCTTTGATAAATTAATATCTCTTTTTGATTGATCTCCTCCTTTCTTTCATTCGCATGCACCGGAGGTCAACTTTTAATTGTTGTGGAAGTTATTGAATGAATCAGTTTTATTCTAGTTCAATCTAGGAAGAAAAAAATCACGTTTTGTAGGATTTGAACCTACAATATCGGATTTTGGAGACCCATGTTCTATGGAACCGAACTAAGAGCGGTTTCTTGTGAGAATAGATAAGGCCATAAACAAAAGGACTCCTTTCATAAACCCCAACATAGTTTGTATACATATATTTATGATAGCATGATAAAAACAAACATTTTGTCCAGTTTGAAACAATCTCAATGTCACGACCCAAAATCCCATCAAAGACAGTGGTGGTGCCTAACCCGCTCGTTAGGCAAGCCAACATTCAATAGCAATAAAAGAATCCAATTATTGAACGATCTAACTGTTCAAGATGTTAACAATGTGGAATAAATCTCAATTCGACATTATAATTACATAATCAATGATAAGGTCCAAACACGACCACAACCATATACAACACTCAAAACTCGGTGACACTACGTCATGAGAATCTAATAAGAGTAACTAGAATCAATTGAATAAATACATCTGTCCTAAAAAGAAACATATGCATAAATAGATAAGTAGGGAAATGGGACTCCATCTGCTGCGAATCAGTCATGCCAAGCAGCTAATCACGAAGCCTCCAATAACACTCCTACTAAGCTCAAGGATAGCGTGAATACTAGTCTCAGAACCTACACAAAATATGTAGAAGTATAGTATGATCACAAACCACGATATCCTGTAAGTATCGGGTCTAGCCTCGAAAAAGTGGAAGCGAGGGTTCGACTTCGACACCTACTAACTACTCAATAGGCATATGACGTAAGGATATGGTGTGAAATAAAGTAGGATATCATTTATTAGGCATGTCAACAAATCATAGTAGACTAGAATTTAGACATGCTTTTCGGGAATATCAGTGAAGGCATCAACTCTTTCACAGAAATCACTTAGAGATTTATCAGGGTAAACTATAATTTCAAGCTCTAAACGTCAAGTAGAGACACCAATTATCAATTAGCATGAGGAAAGTAAAACTCTATGCCTGCATGTCAAATACACATGACAAATCAACAATTTTACAATCAAATGACCAAGTATACACAATCTCAGCACATTCATAGTGCCTGATACGAGTAACGCTCAATCATAATCTTAGCACTCTCGGGGTGCCTGCCACAATGTTCCTAAATCATACTTTCAGCACTCTCATGGTACCTAGAAAAAATGTCCATGAATTATCACACATACACGCACACACACACACAAAGCACTGTACGAGTGCCTGGAATAAGCCCCTCAATAAGCACATATCGCGTGCCTGCATTCAAATGGCCCAAAGTAACATGAGCTATCACCGGACTCCGAGGAGACGATACCAATCCATGTGACGTGGAGGCGTTCCACCCAGCCACATATAGTGGTGTTGCAACATACAACCCGATCCACAAATATTTTCATGGTGGCATGCCACCCGATCCACACATGCATCCGTGGTGGCGTGCCACCTGATCCAAATACATACCCATGGCGGCGCGCCACCCGATCTACACATAAATCCATGGCGGCGTGCCACCTGATCTACACATAAACCCGTGGCGGCATACCACGATCCACACAACATCACCATTAATCAATATCTACTTATAATATCTATGGTACCAAATTTTTTATCTTTTCACAATATTCAACTCTCAAACTCATAGATACATGTATGAGGCAACATAATAAAAAGGCACCAAGTCATAATAAGAAATGCGGATAAAGGCACATAAGGCTAAAAGGTGGTTGGCTAATCATGTAATTCAATTTATTTCAATAACCCGATAAGCAATTTCATTCGTTCAAAATTTTATCTTAATATTCATCTTGAATGAGATAAGTCATTTAACCACCAAATCATGAATCAATATAATAAGTATATCACAGCGGCTAGACAAAGATGCTCATACGGAAATAATTTATTTATGCCCAATTTAACAAGTCATACTTTAAGCATACTTCTAAGCCACAATTTTAAGTCATCACAAAGTCATAGAATCAACACAATATGAATAAGGAGCCCACATAGTACAAATAAGGCAAAATCATAAGCCAAACATTTTTCGGATATGGTCATATCCTAGCGACGTACATACGCTCATCACCTCACATATACGTGGCTTCTAAATAAAAAACAAGTAGCAAATAAAATACCTATTGGGAGAATTTTATCTTACAAGGATAGACAAGAGACTTACCTCCATCTGGAAAGATTTAATCAACAACAAACCATGCTTACTTTCATATACATCTCCAAACAACTCAAAAACATCAAATAAAACCATATGAATCAATTCCAAATAATAAAGCTTCAATCTTTAATCAAATCCTCTAAGGTCAACAACATTCAACCCGGGTCAACATGGTCAAAACCAGAGTGAAGCGGTAGATCTCTACTACCTATAATTCTATGAGTCCAAATATGTGATTAAATTTCAAAACCCGGTCCAAACCGACTCCCAAAATTTCAAATTACACGCTCTTAAGTTTTAGGCAAAATTGCAAAAATTCACTTTAAAATTCCAAGTATTAGATGTAGAAATCCATCGAAAATAAAGATACATAGACAAATCCAAGTGAACGTTACTTACCTTCAATGTAGTAGTGAAATTGCTCTCAAAATATCCTCCTCTCGAAGTCTAGGGCACACAATATGAAATAATGGGCAATGTCCCGAAATCAAACAACTTAAATCACTGCCAAATAATGTCCTCCGTGATTGTGTCCTCAACCATACGATCGCGAACAAACAAGAACTTCTTCTTGAATCCTTCTATGCGAACGTGGCATAGACCACGCGAATGCGAAGGCCAACTGGCCTCTACACTCCGCAAATTTGAATGCGGAAGACTACTGCCCGACCTCTTCCAACGCTTTGCGAACGTGAAGATTCGAAAGCAAATGCAAAGCATCAACCGCCTAGATTCAAAAAACATACTCCGCGACGACACCATTATCGCGAACGTGAAGAACAAATGCCTACCTTCCATATCCTTCTAAGCGATTTCAAAGAACTGTAATCCACCAGTCCTAAACTCAACCAAAATGGCCTAAAACCATCCGGATCACACCCAAGCCCCTCGGGAGCCCATCCAATCATACCAAAATTATTTTGAGTATTTGTCCTGTTTCCCCTATTTGATGCTTTGCATATGTGTATTTGTTGTTCTGGGATTTGTACCGGCGGTTGATTTGGATTCAAGGAAGTTTTGGATTGAACTGAGACACTTAGTCTCAAGGTTGGATGCTTATGTTGTAAGAGTTAACCGGAGTTTGACTTTTGTATAGATGACCCCTGAGTGGTGTTTTGATGGTTCCCGTAGGTTCGTATGGTGATTTAAGATTAGGCATATATCCAGATTTAGATTTGGAGATTCCTAGGTTGTTTTGGCTTGAACTGGTGAAAGTTGGAAAGTTCATAGGTTTGACGGGGAGTTGCCCTTGATGATATCTGGTTCAGATTGTGGTTACAAGAAATGGAATAGGTTAGTTATGTCATTTCGGACTTGTATGCGAAATTTGAGGTCATTTCGAGGTGATTTGATATGGTTCAACATTAAATTTGGGAAGTTGGAAGTTCATTAGTTCTATAGGCTTGAATTGAGATGTGATTCATGGTTTTGATGTTATTTCGTGTGATTTGAGGCCACGAGTAGGTTCGTGTTGTGTTTTAGGACTTGTTCGTGTGATTGGACTGGGTCCCAAGGGCCTCGAGTATATTTTGGATGGATTTTAGATCATGTTAGATTGTGCCGACATTGCTTTTATGTGCTGAGTTCTGGTGTTTTCGCATCTTTGGAAATTTGGTCTCAGATACGAAGCTACAAATGCGACCTTCAATGCGCAAATGCGTGATTGGGCCTGCCAAGGGGATGCCCGCAAATGCGGTGTTCGACTTTTAAGTGAATGCGCAGATACAGACGTGCATGTGCGAAGGTAGACCACAAATGCGGTTGGTCGACTTTTAAGTGAATGCACAAATGCGTCATTTTCACTACATATGCATTATTGGTCCGCAAATGCGTAATCGCTTGGTAGGATATATCATACGAGGGTTTTGATTATTTTTCTCATTATTTTAAGTTGTGGAGCTCGACTACGGGCGAGTTTTGGGAGACGTTTCACTACAATTGAAGGGGTAAGTGCACTTTACTTGATTTTGATGTTAGATATTGATTACCCATGGACTATATAAGTTTATGTGAATTAAAGGTGGAATTGGGGAGGTTTTGACTATGGTTTTGGAGAGTGAAAATTGACGATCTGAGGGTCGATTCGGGATTTGTGAGTTTTAACAGGTTCCGGGGTGCGAGCTCGAGGTTGACCTTTTTGGTTGACTTTGCATAATTGATTCAAGATCATAGCTTTATCGCCCGAGATTGTTTTCTATGGATTTTATTGATGATATTAAGTTGTTTTGACTAGATTTGAGTCGTTCGGAGATCAATTCACGTGGGAAGGGCTTCTTAGAGTATTGATTCACGCGCTTTGAGGTAAACAACATGTCTAAACTTGGTTTGATGGTAATTTTCTCCATTGGATATGGTATTTGAGATGTGTTAGGGTTACACACATTCTAGGTGACAGGAGTTTGTGCCTGCACTGGGGTTATTTATGGATCGGGCAGACCTTAGGTTATTATATGCCTTGATTTCTATCAAGCCTCGTTATATCTGTGTTTTCTCACTTATATGATTATTTGAGCTATGATTCATGTTAGAAATTATTTCTAGGCTATGTGCTTATTTGTTTGAGACGTGATAGGGCTATTCTTGCTATTTTAATCTGCTTGCCTTAACTGTAGACATACCCTGAGTCATGATGCTATATCCGTGTATGATATCCCTATCTTAGTGTATTCTTATTATGATTTCTCACATGTTGTGAGAGGTGGTTTATTGAGACTTGAGCGGTTGATGACTTAGGCCATAGATCCGATTTGGTATTAGTTTGAGGTGACGCGTACGCCAAGACCCATATTGGCCTAAGTGGTACTAACTAGGGGACGATGTGTACACCAGGCCCTATGATTGGGATATGTGATATTGATTGTTGGCATGTATCCGATAAGAGCTTGGGCAAGGATTTGCCCCTTCGGAGTCTGATATTCACAATGAGCGTAGGCATATGGTCATACATATGTGCTTGAGTGAGGGACTTATGTCAGGCACCCGTATATTGCTGAGTGATGATGATGTATGTGTGGGTTTAGGGTCTATTGTTCCAGGCACTATGCATGTGCTATGTTATGTTATACTTGATGAATTAATTGTGGTATTGTTGATCCTATCATGTTTACTCATCATGAAGGTGCCAGGTTGTGATTCTCCCTTATGTTTGACTGTACTAGATGTCCTTATTTGGTATTTTGGACTGGAAATCATTTTTAGGTTGATTACTTCATGCTTAGAAAACTCTTTGAAAGAATTCATGCCTTTACAATTATTCTTGAAAATCGTGCCTATTTTCCTGTTATTGTGCAAAGGTTGAAGTTAATATTGTTTGAGTTACTACTCTTTACCATTATTATTCTATATTGTTTTATTGGTTATTGGAATTAGATGTGGGGCAATTGCCTATCTCATCACTGCTTTCAGGCCGAGATTAGACTTGTTACTTATTGAGTACATGGCGTCGGTTGTACTCGTACTACACTCTGCACTTTATGTGCATATTTAGGTACTTCAGAGAGAGGTGATTAATAGCTAGAGGCACCTGTACCAGATCATTAGAGATTTTTGAAGGTAGCTACTGAATTCGTTAGTAGATCTTGGAGTCCATTTATGCTTTATTTATGTTATCACTTTTCTATCATTCAAACAATTGTGTATTTGAGGATTAAACTCTGCATTTAAATTCTATAGTGCTCATATGCTCGTTAACACCAGATCATGGGATAGTTTTAGTTGTGTTATTGCTGATATATCAGATATTTCATGATTATTTTGCTGTTGAGATTATTAAGTTCTATTATTGTGGTTGTTGTCATGGCTCATGCGAGAGTTTGGGTCGTGACAAGTTGGTCTCAGAGCCCTAGATGGCTAGGTCTCAGGAGTCATGAGCAAGTTTACTTTCTTGCATTCTTGCCGTGCAGGTTTATTAAATCTGAAGTTTGAACCTTTACTCCTTTATTCTCTCACTGATGGTGATGACACGTTCATCCAGATCGGGCGAGTAGGCACCAGTGCCACCAGTCAGCAGCCTGCTAGAGGCCGAAGCCGAGGTAGAGGCAGATCTTAGACGAGAGCATGCATAACGACATCTGATGTTTATCTTCAGATAGACTAGGAGGACATATCCCTATTCCGACCGAGCTAGTAGGACCAGCTCAGGTGCTAGAGGGGTTTATGACTACCTAGTGCTCTAGGACACCCTATTCTGCCTGGTTGGTCTTATGGAGAGTGTGGCCTGAGCCGGTGTATTTCTTGTAGAACCAATTGTTTCTCAAGACGGGGGAGGAGCCCATACTCCCACTAATCACACTCTAGAGTAGATGGATCCCGGGTATCATACCCCAACAGTTCTATCTCTTAGACCAGTTCAGCCTGTTGCTGCTACGCAATCCGGAGAGAGATCTGTAAAATTAGCTGACGGGCTGAAGAGGTTGGACAAGTTCATCAAATTATTTCCCTTCGCTTTGGTGGTACACCGTCGGAGGACCTGTTTCCATGAGATATTGCGCAACATGGGTCCAATAGAGTTGATTTCACAATGTTTCATATGCATGGTGTTGCCAAGAGGTAGTGGCAGGTGTATGTTCAGGGCATGCCAGCAAGTTCACCTCCTCTCACCTGGGTCCAATTCTCATTGTTACTCTTAGATAAGTTCATTCCCTTCACTTAGAGAGAGGACTTACGCAGTTAGTTTGAGAGCCTTCGGCAGGGTAGTATGACTGTTACTCAAGATGAGACCAGATTTGTGGATTTATCATGCCATGCAGCTAACCTGATCCATATTGAGAGGGAGACAGTGCATATTTTATAGATGGCCTTATATATAGTATCATGCAACAGATGGCCAAAGAGACCGATGATGATATTTCTTTTACTCGTGTTGTGGAGATCGTCAGGAGGATCGAGAGCATCAGAGGTCAGGTTAAGGAGAAGACCTATGAAAAGAAGACTCATCATTCTGGAGGATTCAGTAGTGCCTCGTCTGGAGGTCGAGTTTGGTTTGTGAGGGTCCAGTCTAGCTGACCAATTTATCATTTGTCACCTCCCAGCCGATGAGCTTTAGTACATTCTTTGTTTAGTGCACTTCCAGCTCTTAGCTCTTATTTATACTCCACCAGTTTAGGGTTCGTCAATACCGGGCTCTTCCGACGGCTATTCTAGTTCACAAGGTCCTACCCAAGCATCACAATCATTCTTATTTCGAGGCTTCTACCAGTTTGGGGAGTTGGTCCATGTGAAGAAGTATTGCCCCAATTTTTGCAGAGGTCCAATGCAATAGGAGGCCAAACTATAACTCCCGCACCAGTTGCTACACCACCCACATAGTCAGCTGGGGGTGGAGTTCATATAGGATAAGGCGGTCCTAGAGGGGGAGGTTAGTCAGGTAATGGATTGGCCCGTTTCTATGCATCTCTCGCTAGTCCAGAGGTAGTTGCTTCCGATGTCGTGATCACGAGTATTATTTTCGTTCCCCATAGGGATTCAGTCTTATTTTACCCTGGTTTCACTTATTCATATGTGTCATCATATTTTTCTCGTTATTTGGATATGCCTCGTGATTCTTTAGATATGCTTGTTTCATTCATCTACACTGGTGGGTGATTCTATTGTGGTGGATCGTATATGTCAGTCGTGTGTGGTTACCAAGTGGCCGGGCCAAACGGGCTGCGGGCTATGCGGGCCTGGGCTAAACAGGCTATGTGGGTGGAACCGGCCCCCACGGGCCTAAGCAGGCCGGGCCCGTGGGCCAAACGGGCCTAAACAGGCCTAAACGGGTCCGACCTATTTTTTTTTTAAATTTTTTTATGTAAGGCAATTTCTTGTAAATCTTTGGGATATAAATA
>ML264798.1:2397-13232 GCA_005239495.1 Nicotiana undulata | reverse complement strand
AGTCTGAGGGTGAAATGCTGAACTGAGGTCTATCTGAGTACCCATCTCGCTATGCAAGGCTCTCTAGAAGTGCGAAGTGAACTGAGGACCCGGTCTATAATGATAGACACCGGCACACCATGTAACCGGACTATCTCACGAAGGTAAATCCGAGCCAGCCTCTCTGTAGTGTAAGTAGTAGCCACAGGAGTGAAATGCGCCAATTTGGTCAATCTATCCACAATGACCCAAACCGCGTCAACCTTCCGCAAAGTCCGAGGCAACCCAACCACGAAACCCATAGTGATACGCTCCCATTTCCACTGAGGGATGGACATCTTTTGAAACAAGCCTCCTGGTCGCTGATGCTCGTACTTAACTTGCTGACAATTAAGACACCTGGCCACATACTGAACAATGTCCTTCTTTATCCGCCTCCACTAGTAGTGCTGCTTCAAATCACGGTACATCTTCGTAGCTCCTGGGTGAATAGAATACCGAGAATTGTGAGCCTCTGCTAGAATCCTCTCCCTCAGGCCATCAATATTAGGAACACACAATCGGCCCTGGAGTCGCAGAACACCATCCTTGCCTAAAGTAATCTCCTTGGCCCTGCCCTGGACCACTGATCCCGAAGCTCTGCTAGACGTGGATCATCAAACTATCGAGACTTGATCTCTCCCAATAATGAAGACTGAGCAACCACATGAGCCAAAACTCGACGAGACTATGAAAGGTCCAATCTCACCAATCGATTGGCCAAGGACTGAATGTCCAAGGCTAAAGGTCTCTCCTCAGCTGCAATGTAGGCCAAACTACCCATACTAGCTGCCCGCCTGCTCAAAGCATCCGCCATTGCATTTGCCTTGACCGAGTGATACAGAATAGTGAGATCATAGTCTTTCAACAACTCAAGCCACCTCCGCTGCCTTAAATTAAGGTCCCTCTGCTTAAGCAATTACTGCAGGCTGCGGTGGTCCGTATAGACCTCACAAGATACACCATATAAGTAATACCGCCATATCTTCAAAGCATGATCAATCGCCGCCAACTCTAAATCGTGCACATGGTAATTCTTTTCATGAACCTTCAGCTGCCACGAAGCATAATCAATAACCCTGCCATCCTGCATCAACACACATCCCAACCCGACGCGTGAAGCGTCGCAATACACTGTATATACTCCAGACTCAGAAGGTACTAATAACACTGGTGCTGAAGTCAATGCTGACTTGAGCTTATAAAAGCTCGCCTCACAATCATCAGACCACTGAGATAGAGCATTCTTCTGAGTCAATCTAGTCAAGGAGAATCCCTCAACGAACCGACACTAGTAACCTGCTAAACCCAGAAAACTCCTGATCTCTGAAGCTGAAGTAGGACGTGACCAACTCTGAACTGCCTCAATCTTCTGCAGATCAACCTTGATACACTCACCGGACACCACATGCCCCAGAAATGCCGCAGACTCTAACCAAAACTCACACTTGGAGAACTTGGCATATAGCTTTTGTTCCTGCAAGGTCTGAAGCACAACTCTCAAATGCTTCTCGTGCTCTCCCAGGCTCCGTGAGTAGATCAATATATCATCAATGAAAACAATAATGAAGGGTCGATATACGACCTTAATACCATATTCATCAAGTCCATAAATGTTGCTGGGGCATTAGTCAAGCCAAATGACATCACTAAGAACTCATAGTGGCCATATCTGGTGTGAAATGCAGTCTTCGAGACATCAGAAGCCCGAATCTTCAACTGGTGATAACCTGACCTCAGATCAATCTTAGAGAACACACGAGCACCTTGTAGCTGATCAAACAAATCATCAATGCGCGACAGAGGATACTTGTTCTTGATGGTCACTTTATTCAACTGGCGGTAGTCATATCACATCCGCATAGACCCATCCTTCTTCTTCACAAATAGGACTGGAGCACCCCACGGTGACACACTTGGCCTAATAAATCCCTTGGCCAACAACTCCTCAAGCTGCTCCTTTAGTTCCTTTAGCTCCTTAGGAGCCATACGATAAGGAGGAATGGAAATAGGCTGAGTATCTGGAGCTAGATCAATGCAGAAATCTATATCTCGATCTGGAGGCATGCCTGGAAGATCTGAAGGAAACACATCCGGAAACTCCCGAACGACAGGCGCTGAATCAATGGTAGGAGACTCGGCGGTGGTGTCTCACACATAAGCAAGATAAGACAGACACCCTTTCTCGACCATATGCCGAGCTTTCATGAAGGAAATGACCTGGCTGAAGGCACTAACTAAAGAACCCCTCCACTCTAACCTCGCCGACTCAGGCATGGATAATGTAACTGTCTTCGCATGGCAATTCAAGACATCATAATGAGGGGATAGCCTATCCATGCCCAAGATGACCTCGAAATCAACAATATCAAGCAACAACAGGTCAACTCTAGTCTCAAGCCCACAAAATGCAATCACACAAGTTCGGTAGACCTGGTCTACCACTACAGAATCGCCCACATGAGTGGACACATACAAAAGAGAACCCAAGGACTCACAAGCAACATCCAGAGAATGGGAAAATAATGCTGAGATATATGAATATGTAGACCCTGGATAAAATAGCACTGAAGCCTCTTTACCGTAGACTGAAATAATACCTGTGATCACAGCGTCTGAGGCCACTGCGTCTGCCTTGGCCGGAATAGCATAGAACTTGGATGTAGCACCTGATGACTGAGCTCCCCCAAGAAGAGCTAGAGCTGAATGACCCCCTCCTGACTGACCTCCCCCTCTAGGACGACCCCTGCCAATCTGGCCTCCACCCCTAGGTGGTCGAACTGCTGGTGCGGGACCCATAGGCTGGTGACTCTGCTGAACGGCCTTGCCCCTAAAGCGGGGGCAATCCCTCTTCACGTGTCCTAAGTCCCCACACTCGTAACATCTCAGATGTGACATACCCTGCTGGCCTGAAGAGTTAGAGTCCCGAATGGCTGGAATGCGATGAGAATCACCTGTCACAACACTGAAATAGGAACCGGAGGATCTCTGATGGCTGGAGTAACCACTGGATGGACTGGGAATGGCTGGAGGATGGTAGGAGCGCTCTGGCATGGCACTGAACTGAGGCCTCACTGAGACACCCCTGGGAGGAAATGGAGGTGCTGAATATGAAGGCCTACTGAACTGACCTCTGCCCCTAGCTGGAGCACCCCTGAAGTCACCTATGAATCTGGCCCTCTTATCCTGCTGACCCTGCTGACCTGACTGACCCTGCTCCTTGCTCCTCGTACGGTAACCCTCGATCCGTCGAGCTATCTCGACTACCAGCTGGAATGGGGTACCCATCTCTACCTCTCTAGCCATGGAGGTCCTGATACCTGGATGTAAGCCCGCCACAAACCGTCGCACTCTTTGAGCATCAGTGGGTAATATCATAAGGGCATGGCAAGATAACTCTGAAAACCTCGCCTTATAGTCAGTCACGGACATCTGTCCCTGCTCTAACCTCTCAAACAGACCCCGAAGCTCCTCCCTCTCAGACGGTGGAAGGTATCTGTCCAGAAATAGCTGTGTAAACTACTCCCAAGTAACCGGTGGAGAGCCTGCTAGCCTACTGAGCAAATAAGACCGCCACCATCTACGAGCTCTGCCCTCTAACTGGAAAGTGGTGAAATCTACCCCGTGTGACTCCAATATCCTCATATTGTGCAGTCTGTCCCTGCACCTGTCCATGAAATCCTGGGCATCCTCACCCTGCTCGCCCCCAAAGCCTGGAGGACGAAGTCTAATCCATCTGTCTAGTAACTTCTGCCGGTCGCCCTCTGCAATGGGCCTGGGCTCTGGCCGTACTCCTATAGGCTGAGCTCCAATCACGGGCGGTGTACCCGAAATAGGATGTGCTACTGCCGGTCCTGTGGCCTGAACGGTAGGGGTTTGAGCTCTCACTCCTTCCTGAGAAGTAGCAGGATCTGATGGAAGTACCCCTTTCTGGGACATAGTGTCCATAAACCTCAACATGCGGCCCATAACCTCCTGGAAGCCTGGCGCCGTCATAAAGTCTGTTGGAGCAGGAGCAACTGGAGGCAACTCATCCTTCTCCTCATTAATACGATCCTCAGGTGGTGCAACTGGTACAGGTATGGGATGTCCTTTTCCTCTAACTCGGGCAGGTGCCCTACCCCTGCCCCTACCACGGCCTCGAGTGGCGGGGGTAGCGACCTCTCCCGGATCAGGTACATGAGAAGCACGCGTCCTCACCATCTGTGAGAGAATAGAAGATCAAGTTTGAGTACATCATTGATTGCATGATATGATATGAACAAAAGGAGTTTCTTAACACCCTATAACCTCCTGAAGATAAGTACAGACGTTTCCGTACTGATCCGCAAGACTCTACTGGGTCTGCCCGTGACTCGTGAGACTACGTGAACCTAAAGCTCTGATACCACGTTGTCACGACCCAAATCCTAATTCGAGTCGCGATGGCGCCCCAACAGCGGGGTCAGGCAAGCCGATATAACCTTCACTAAGTGATACCCTTCCCATTCGACCGATCAAGTCAACAATTACCAGTTTAAAACAACTAACATGATACTAGCCTTGAGTGGAGGTAAAATCATACTAAATACAAGGCCGAAATAAGACATATACATAGTTATACAACCCAAAACCCAAAATATTTATATACCGCGTGTGTGCCACGAACTAGTGTCACGAGTGTCACTCGCAACTACTGAATATACAATGACTACAATATATACAAAGTCTCAGTCTGAACGAAATGGACAGAGGATATAACAAAAGAACTCCAGGGTGCTGCTAGGAGGTCGCCGGGAAAGCAGCTCACCGTGAAGTATGACCCCGCTATCAATATCTAGCACCGGCCTGATAATCAGACGTACCAGCCTTCGGACCTGTACAATCAAGTACAGAAAAGAAAAGAAAGTGCAGCTTGAGTACATATTAAATAAATATGTACCCAGTGAGTATCCCGTCTAAACTCGAAGAAGTAGTGACGAGAGGTCGACTAGATACTCACCATGGTCCAGCAACATAATGTAGAACGAGATAAGTCTAAAGCAATAGGAATGTGAAATAGTAAGAAGCAAGTATATGAACCCATAATGTAACACAAGTAAGAGCACCAAGTACCAATTCCTCTTATTCAACAATACCTTGCCAATACTATCATATGTGAACCAGAATCAAGTGTACATATACCGACACAGACAAGACAACCGGCCGGAGTCATAAGGTAGTTCATAAGGACTGAGGTCATAATCTCCCCACGATCGCGAATCATACCTGCGACTCGTGTGCTGACTCGATAGTAATAAGCTCCCCACGATCGCACATCATGCATGCGACTCGTGTGCTGACTCGATGGTAATAATATTCACATATAGGTACCTACGGGTACCGACTCGATCGTGATCTCAACAGGATTGTGTCAATATCATATCACTGATAGCCAATTAGGATTTACATCATCATATTTTTTACCTCTCCCATGTCATTTCAACAATAAACACAATTTATGATACACACAATGGTTCAATTAAGGCACGAAATGGCATGCTCGTGGGTCCTACGGCTACCCGACATAGAAATATAGTCGCCACGTACGGACTCTCGTCACTTGGTACGTACGCGGCCCCCTCGACATGTATACATAGCAAACAAGGAACCTACGGGCACATTTCCCCCTTACAAGTTTGAAAAGGAGACTCACCTCGTGACGATATCACCCCTCGGGTCTAGAACGCGCACAAATCTCCGAAATCTACACCTGAGGACTCGCAACTAGCCAAATATAGTATAATTGAATCAATGCTAAGCTCAAAGAAGGAAAATTAATAAGAAATCCTAAAATTAAGCATTCTTGAAGGTTTTTGGAATTTCCACCACGGGCCCACACGTTTGGATTTTGAAAATTCTCGAAGGGATTAATTACCCGAAGCCTAAGGATCGTAACTACATAATTAATTTAGGAATTCATGGCTAAAAAGGAATAATTCACTAATTATCAAAGCCCTAGAATTTTCTACCCAATTTTCCCATGATTTGATATTTTAATAGGTAACCTAGTTGGATTTCCATAATTAATCAATGAATTTAGAGAGGAAATTACACTGACCTTGAGGAACTTGACCTTGGACAGCTTTTCCCTAGCTTTGAGGAGCTTTAATTGAGGTTGGGTATTGAAAATGAAGAAGAAAACCCATAATTGGGCATTTAAATACTGCCTAGGAAATGCTTAACTGCGATCGAGACACTAGGCCTGCGATCGCGAAGGGCAACTGGACTGACCTCTACGATCGCATCAGAAGTCCTGCAATCGCGAAGACCATCTGGTCTGACCTCTTCGATCGCGGCAGAGGTTCTGCGATCGCGATGAACAATTTCACCCGGCCCAGCTGCGACTCAATGCGATCGCGTGAAAGGGCTGCGATCGCGAAGCTTTGGGGCCCGGACCTATGCGATCGCAAGGGGAAGGCTGCTATCGCAGAGAACAATCAGCAGCCCAGCAAAACCCTTCTCCGCGATCGCAACCCACCTTCTGCGATCGCAGAGAAGGAAACCAGATAGAGAAATTTCTGTTTTTTCAAACTTAGCTCCTGGGTTCTAAAACACCCCCGAGCCCCTCTGGACCCTGTCCAAAAGCACCGGCAAGTATGTATTCATGATACGGACTCGCTCGAACTTCTGGAACATTAAAAGCAACAACGGAACTCAAAATTCAAACCCAAAACAAAATAATTCAAACTTAAGAACTTAAGAATTCTAAAATTCGCTTCATTGCGCCGAACGGATCTATACTACTCGGAATGACCCCAAATTTTGCAGACAAGTCATAAATGATTATACGGAACTATTGCCAATCCCGGAATTCCATTCGGACCCCGATAGCATGAAGTTCCGTTCCAGGGCAAATTCTAAACTTAAGAAAATCCTGATTTCAATTTCGGGCGCCGAAATGCTCCTGGATCATCAGAAACCTGAGCCGAACATACGCCCAAGTTCGAAATCATCATACAGAGTTAGTGGAGCTGTCAGATCTCGATTCCAAGGTCGTTTGCTCAGAATGTTGACCGAAGTCAAACTTGGCCAAATAGGCCAACCTTAAGGAACCAAGTATTCCTAAACCATCCAATTAATTCCCAAATCCTGAACCGCCCGCTCCCGCGAGCCATAAAGCACGAGTAGCCGCTATGGAAGGTTTCATTTAAGGGAATGGAGTCCTAATACGCAAATCGACTGGCTGGGTCGTTACACACTAGCTTTCTTCAAATTGGTTTTCAAAAATCCTGTAAAATGGATCACAATTCAGAATTAAATTCTACGAAAAAAACAAAAATAAATTAATTGAAAAAATACAAACAAGAATAATCATAAATATTTGGTAAAAGAGAATTTATCATTCAAAAATCATAATATCTTTTTTAGTCATCCGCCTCCATCCAATGCCAATCAGTATCATCAAACTCATTTTCCTCTTCTGATGTTTCTATATTTGTATCCTATGAACATTGTGCATAAGATGGAATATCTACGACATCAACATGTACATCTTCTCTTGACCATCTAACATCAAGATCAGGTAATCTACTTGAGGATCCAATGTCATCATTAGGTTCCCTCCAAAATGTGTCTTCTATGTTAGGACAATTCCCTTCCTCTAGATCATACAAATCAACAGGGACATTTTTCCTTGCATAATAAACATCTTCCTCAATTGGATCTGCCCCATAAAAAACTTTATAAACTTGCGATGCCAACACAAAAGAATCATTTGTACTGCATAATTTGTTGAAGTACACCCGAGTTAGCCCATAGTCATCTATTTCATTGTGATACCAATCACACCTAAATAGTACAACACTAAAACAACCCAAATAATCAATTTCAATGATATCTTGAATAGCTCCATAATATATAACCTCTCCATCAATAGGATTTTTGTCCCTAGCACTAGCAAAACTATCAGTTGTTGCCAATAAAGTCACTCCACTATTTTGGGTCTTTCCTGAAGAATCCAGTCCTATGGTATGAAATCGGTATCCATTAATGAAGTATGCAGTATATCTTTTTGCAACCATATTAGGCCATTTAGCTAGCCATCGTAAATAATCAGGCACTTCAATATTTTTAACTTTTTCTTTGAACCAGTTGCTGAATTCCCTACTATGATTCCTTGCTCTTACCCATGCATTTGATCTTGTATGATTACCCATTAAATTTTTATGTTCCCTGAATATTTTAAATTCAATTATTAGGCCTTCATAAAGGGAGCATAAAGTACCTTATTGTAAGAAAATAAATAGAGTTTAAAATATAAATAAATATGATATAATTTGTCTTACTTGATAAAATCTTCCACAAGTTCGTCTCCAGTATTGAACAGAGCATATCGATGTGCTTCATAAGATAACTGTGAATCCATGACAAAAGTATTGCCTTTTTTTTTCTTGTTACCTCCAATTGGATGGCCAATCTTAGGAATATAGGTGATAAATATTGATGGCATTCATCATCCTCAGTTTGGTACATACTGAATATAGTATTCACGCAATCATGTAGGTATCTCGAACAAAACTTCAAGCACTCTTCGGCTAAAAACCCCTGTGCTATTGACGCTTCTGGACAAGATCGATTACGAACAAATGCCTTTAACTTACATAGGTCCCTGTCAATAGAATACATCCAACGAAGATGAGTCGGACCCCCAAGCCTAATTTCATTCACTAGATGAATAGGCAAATGGGGCATTATATAAAAAAATGTTGGAAAAAAAGTCATTTCAAGTTCACATGTTATTTCAGAAATTTAAGATTGCATTATTTCGAGATCCCCCCTCCTTACAACCTTACTACATATGGATCTATAGAACTCGCCAAACCTAATCAACGGCAACGAAACATTCTTGGGCAATGCTTTTCTAACTGCAACCTGGAGTAAGTAATGCATTATAAAATGAGCATCATGACTTTTGTATCCTGATATTTTCATCTCCTTCACATGCACACGGTCTGATATATTCGAAGCACACCCCTTTGGTAATTTGGCATTTTTTATAACGGTACAAAATAATCTTTTCTTTTCTGGACTCATGGAGAAACATGCTTGAGCCAAACTCACTGTTCCATCATCATCTTATCTTGGTTGTAGTTCCTTTCGTATCCCCATTTCTTGTAAGTCATAGCAAGAATTTACATGATCCTTTGACTTTCCATCAATTTCTAAAAAAGTCCCAATCAAGCTATCACATATATTTTTCTTAATGTGCATCACATCAAGATTGTGCCTCAACTTGTTATGCTCCCAATATGGCAATTAAAAAAAATGGATCTCTTTTTCCACAGACTCTTGTTATTCCGAGACCTTTTCTTTTTGCCCTTTCCAAAAACATTGTTGAATTCAAGTAATTCTTCAAATACTTGAACACCCGACAGAGAAGTAGGTGAAGGCCTATGCTCCTCCTTACCATCAAATGACCTTTTGTCTTTTCGGAATGGATGGTCAGGTGGCAAAAATCTCCGATGACCCAAGTAACACATCTTATGACTATGTTTGAGATATTGAGAGCATGTGTCATAATTACAAGTGGGACAAGCCAATCTCCCCTTGGTGCTCCATCCCAAAAGCATTGCTAATGCTGAAAAATCACTAATTGTCCACAATAGAGCTGCACACATTTGAAATGTTTGGTTTGTATCAGCATCATATGTTTCTATCCCGATTTCCCAAAGTTCCTTCAATTCTGCAATTAGTGGTTGTAGGTACACATCTATATCATTTCCTGGAGATGAAGGACATGGAATAATCATTGACAACATAATATATTTCGGCTTCATACAAATCCATGGTGATAAACTATAATTAATCAACAAAACCGGCCATGTGCTATGAGAAATGCTCATGGTTCGAAATTGATTAAAACCATCGCTTGAAAGACCCATCCTAACACTACGGGAGTCCCTCGCAAAGTCTGGGTGCAAGGAATCAAAATCCTTCCAAGCTTCTCCATTAGCAGGATGCCCTAAATTTCCATCATTGGGTCGTTCATTAGCATGCCATTTCATTGCAATAGCTGTTTCATGACACATGAACATCCTCTGAAGCCTAGGCTTTAAGGGAAAGTACCTGTCACGACCCCAAATCCTAACAGGCCGGGATGGCGCTTATCGTGGAACTAGGCTAGCCGACCATCACTTTACTACGCATTTATCCAATTATATTGTTCACAGTTAAATAATAAGCAAGCAACCACATCATAATTTATTGAAATAAGTCTTAACGTCCCAATAATAGTCTAACAACCTCCCAAGAACTAGAGTCAATAGTCATGAGCATCTAAGAATAAATAAATCTAACTCTGCTAAAACTATAATATATGTCTCAGAATCAAATGCTAAGACTAAATAAGGAAGGGAAATGGAGAAGCTGTGGACACTGGACAGCTACCTCGAAATCCCGTGAAATGCTGCTATCAACTGCGTCAGCTACTGATGCGAACTAGTACCTGGATCTGTGCACAGAGGCACATGGAGTCTTTATGAGTACGCCAACACAGTAGTAATGAAATTAAATCACAGTCTGAGTAATATAAACACACAGCATATGTACACAATTCCACAAACCAGTAAAACACCAAGTCACCACGTAGTATTCATCAAATAATGAGTTCGAAATCAGTTTCATTAAAACCTTTGAAACAAGTGCAATATCAGTAAAACTAGTGTGAAAACGAAGTAAATCATGGTTTGAAAACTCAGTAAAAATCTTCATAAAACTACACCTCGGGCCAAAATCATTTATCGTAACCATTGCCCATCAGGCATCCTCACAATCACTCTGCCCATCAGGCATCCTCA
>ML264796.1:4937-30300 GCA_005239495.1 Nicotiana undulata | reverse complement strand
ACACAAGACTCGCACCTGCGGTGCTTTTTACGCACCTGCGGAACTGCAGGTGCGACCAAATGTTCGCAATTGCGATGGAATTCAAACCTGCCTAATCTCGCACCTGCGATGATATTCACGCACCTGCGGACCCGCAGGTGCGACCAGACATCCGCCCCTGCGGAAAAGTGACACAACTCAGAACTCGCACCTGCGAGAAATATTCCGCCCCTGCGGAATCGCACCTGCGATGAATCTTCCGCAGGTGCGGTAGTCGGGCATCAGAGTTGGACAAAGGTGTAAAATCACATTTTCCAACTTCAACTTTTATATACTCGACCTAGCAGCCATTTTTTGGCGATCTTTTTGCATTTCTACAGTTTTGTAAATATATTTTTAGTAGAGAGGAACAAGTATTGATTTGTGGGTTTGCACACACACTTTGGATTTGTAGATTTCGACATTGTGGTGAAGTTTTTTTTACCCATTTGTGTTTATTTCTTCATTTCCTTGCTTTGTATTGTATATCTAAGTGTGTAGTATTTTTTCAACACTTGAATATGGTTTATGGGAATCTTCATATTTAAAGTGTGGATTAAATACCTTGTTGTGCTTATTTATTGAATGATTTTCATAAATTTATGAAGTGGGTCTTTGTTATTTTAATTATTCTTGTTCTTTAATGTTTCCAAAGGGATTAGCTAACCCTAGGACTCGCCCATTAACTCCGAATTAGTTTTGGAAAAGATTATTTGGAGTTGGGAAAGATTAATTAACAAGAACTTGAGGTTTTAAGCCTCATTTTATAGATTCTACCTAGGGATAGGATTGAACTACTTGTAGCCAAACTCGAAAGTGCTTAATCTCCTAATTGGGTTAGGGATAATTCAATTAGGAAGTCTTGTTAGTCTTTGGGAAAAGCTAATTGAGAAATGTTATACGTGGCTAATTAACATTACCCGCTCATATTTGTAAAATCATGAAATACATTGGATCGCTACTCGAGTGTAATACCCGAATCATCAATACTTGTTGCCATCGATCATTTTAATCGCTTTCTAGGTTAGTTTATATTTTCGCATTTAGTTATAAACAATTATCAAAAACCCAAAATGATATTTGTTTGGCACTGCACGATAAGTGATAATTCTCTAGCATTCCTAAACGCCCTCATATTGTTCTCTGTGGGATTCGACCCCAACCTTGTTGGGTTACTATATTTGACAACGATCGCTTACATTCTTTTAAGGTGTAAATTGAGCGTATCAGAACTCCGAGAAGAATCCAGAGGAACACACAGACAAGCAAACATGACGAACATAATACGAATACAAACCCTAAAATTGGGGTTTCATCATAATCATGAAATTTAAGCAGGAAAAATGTCTAAAATATACTGGAACTCAAGATTAGCACTAAAAATCAGAAGATAAAGCGTTTTCAAAAGGGGTTGATAAACCCTAGTTTCGAAAAAAAGGAACAAAAGCGTTTTAAACTTGAATATTTGTAAAGTAGAGAATGATTCAAAACAGGAAGGAATGAGTCGAAAATCATTAAAATACAGATATTTAAAAGTTTGGGTCAGGATTAGGGTTTCGTGAGAAACCAGGGAGAGAAGTAAGGAAAAACCTGGTTGTGAAACTCAGGACAATGGCGTTTAGAGCGCCATTGAGTAAATATCCATCGAAGACGGCCGGAAACAACCTTAGGCGGAGCTTCCAGTGGTGGTCCGGCATGGTCGGAACCCATGGAGGTCTCATAGATTGAAGAGATCGGAGAGATAAGACTTCAAGGCGGCTGGTGGTCGAAAGAGGTGAGACTGGAAGTTGCCGGAGAAAGCCATCGGAGAAGACGAAGAACCAGAAGGTTCTAGAGAGAAGGGGGAAAAGAAGAGACAGATGAGAGAGAGAGAGAGTGGTCTTGAAGAGTGAGAGACGGGGAGGGGGTTGGTTAGGGTTAATTAAGGTAAGCTTCGATCTGGGCCGTTGATTTGAATTAATCAACGGCTCAAATTGAAGCCGGGATTGGGTCGGGTATGGATTGAAGACTGGGCTGGGGTAATTGGTCTGATTGGGTTGGATATTTTAGGGGTTTAAATGTGGTTAATATTTACACAAAAATAGGCTAGATGTTAAATACCCAATAAATAGGTAATTAATTAATTAATTAAAATAGCCAATAATTATATAAAAATGAAATTAAGCTAGAAATAAGTAACATTACAATAATTGGCTAATATTATGTGTAAAATACATAATTTTCGAATTAAAATAATATGAAATGTCTAATTGGGCCATAATTGCAAAATTATTGTAATTGGAATTAAATAAAACCCAATTGACCAATTTGTGAAATAATTAGATTTTAATAGATAAGAAATGATTGTAAATGACATACTGAACTGGAAAATATTTTGAAATTATTTAGAACACAATTTATGAATTATTTAAAATATGAAATATTAAATAAAATGGGAAATAATAAAAATATGGGAAATAGGGAAAAATACCCATTATTGCAAAGAGTAATTTTGAAAGTTTAAATGCGAGTTCGAAAATAATTTGAGAAAAAATTGGGTATCAACAGCTGCCCCTCTTTACCTGGGAAGGATGAAAGAGTTGTCGGGTAAAGATATGATGGCCAATTTTGACTGAGGTGAAACTGTGGACGAGAGATTTAGGCTGCACCCTGGCTTCTGAGTTGCCTACATATCCCTGATTGTACAGGAATCATGTCGTATGTAGTTCCGGAATCATCGACGAAATATGTTGAGATGTCTCACAAGAATGGACGCAAGGTGAGAGGTAGGGTAAAAGTAGGAAGGTCTTACGGGGTTGTATCGGAGAACTGGAGCGGTTTGCTCCTGCCTGGTTGGCTATTTCGGCCGAGTCACCTGCAAATAAAGAACAAGCATATATTGTTCATAATATAAACATGATGCAAGTTCCCGTTGGACTATGAAAGCTGTCTTCGGACAATTAGGATGATGTCCTTAGACCATGATGTCCTGGGCCATGAATCACTTGGTGCGGGATTCGCAGGCTATGAAATAATGTCCTCGGGCCATGAGGATGGTGCCTCCGAACCATGATGCCTTTGAATAATGATATGCAAGTTGAATAAAAATGATCCTTTGGCTATGAAATGATGTTCTCGGGCCATGATAATGGTGCCTCTGAACAATGACGCCTTTGGACAAGTTGGCGATATTTCAGCCCATGAAGAATGCAGTAGTATGATGTTGACAAGACAGAGCTTAGTGTTGCGATTTGCAAAAATAAAGAGGGGCAGAGCTTAGCCCGAAAGAAAGCGTAAATAGATAACGTAACGAAAGGGGACTGCTTTGGAAAGGTAGAAAGGAGCTTTGGGTAATGAAATAAAATGCGGAGAGAGGTAGCATGAAACCTTGGAAGGCAGAATGATAGCCTTATGCAATGCAGGAAATAAATGTTGGGGAGGTAGTGCTTAACCTCGGAAGGCAGAATGGTAGCCTTATGCAATGCGAGAAAATACAGGGGAGGTAGAGCTTAACCTCGGAAGGCAGAATGGTAGCCTTTATGCAGTGCAGAAAATAAATGCAGGGAGACAATGCTTAGTCTCGAAAGGCAGAAAGGCAGCCTTTATGCAGTGCGGGAAATAAAATGCAAGGGAGGTAGCGTAGAACCTCGGGAGGCAGAATGGTAGGCTGTATGAAGTGCAGTAAATAAATGCAGGGAGGTAGCGTGGAACCTCAGAAGGTAGAATAGGTAGCCTTATCCAAGAAGTAAATGCAGAGGATACATTGCTTAGTCTTGGAAGGCAGAAAGGTAGCGTTTATGCAGTGCAGGAAATAAATGTAGGGAGGTAGCGTGGAACCTCGGAAGGCAGAATGGTAGCCTTATGCATTGCGAGAAATAAATGCAGGGAGGTAGCGTGGAACCTCGGAAGGCAGAATGGTAGCCTCATGCAATGCAAAAAATAAAATGACATTAAGAGTTCTTAGCTGATGATAAAGTGCGGTGATACGATTGTTGCGAATGAAGTGTCGTTTGCAATAATGATAACGTCGGCATGTGCGGCGAGTTTGAAAGCATGTCTTTGGGAAACATACAATCTTGCGGGGAGATAACAAGTTTTGGGCTTTCTCCGCCTCTGTGCCTGCATCCAAAGAAAAATTGTGAGTTCTGTAAAGGGGAGGGTTAGTTCGTATCCCCACTGGCTCGGCTCGGCCTGTCCGCTTGATGATGATAACTTTGTTTGTACCACAGGGGTAGCATTGCTAAAACAAGATGTTTTTGAGAAATAAATATGCATGGTTTTATAAAATATGATATAACATATAATTGAGAAATAATTTTCTTTGGATGAACGGACGACCACGACGCGGTTCAAGACATTGCAACCTCTCTTGCTGCGGAAATTTGAGGGTCTTCCTCAAAATTCTACCCCAGTTTGATGGGTTAAAGCTTCTGGCTGCTACTGGTGCGGTGCTTGGCTGAACTTGCTTCAGAATTTTGAGGTCCCTCCTCAAAATTCTGCCCCAGTTTCCATTCGCGGGGGGAAATGAAATTTTTTATTAAAATGTGACCGAACCCATAGGGCTGCCTACGTATCCCCTCTTAAATGGGAATCATATCAGGCGTAGTTCAATTACAACATTGATAGAAACATAGCAATTACATATAGTAGAGCTTGGCCGCATCTGAATTGATTGGTTTAGGCCAAACTTCTCCATCCATTTCTGCAAGTATGAGTGCTCCTCCTGTCAGTACTCGGTGAACCATGTACGGGCCTTGCCAATTGGGAGAGAATTTCCCTTTTGCTTCGTCTTGATGAGGAAAGATCTTCTTTAACACCAGCTACCCCAGTGTGAATCGTCTTGGTTTGACTTTCTTGTTGAAGGCTCTGGTCATTCTATTCTGATATAGCTGACCATGACAAACCGCGTTCATTCTTTTTTCGTCTATGAGGGACAATTGCTCATAGAGTCTTCTTACCCATTCTGCGCGCTGAGCTTAGCTTCTTGTATGATTCTCAAAGATGTGATCTCAACTTCATCAGGATTGACGGCTTCTGTACCGTATACCAACATGTAAGGTGTTGCCCCGGTTGATGTGCGAACAGTGGTGCGATACCCCAACAGAGAAAATGATAATTTCTCATGACATTGCTTGTGCTTTTCTATCATTTTTCTCAATATCTTCTTGATGTTCTTGTTGGCAGCCTCAACAGCTCCATTCATTTGAGGTCTGTATGCTGTGGAATTCTTGTGTTTGATCTTGAAGGTTTCACACATTACTCTCATCAAATCACTGTTTAGGTTGGACCCATTATCGGTGATGATTAACTCTGGAACTCCAAACCGACAAACAATGCGGTCGCGGACAAAGTCGGCTACCACTTTCTTAGTAACTGCTTTGTAAGATGTTGCTTCGACCCATTTGGTAAAATAGTCAATGGAAACCAGAATGAACCTGTGTCCATTGGAGGCTGCAGGCTCGATTGGTCCAATAACGTCCATGCCCCAGGCGGCGAACGACCATGGTGAGCTTGTTGCATTAAGCTCACTGGGAGGTACCTTTATCATATCTCCATGTATCTGACATCGATGGCATTTGCAGTCATACTGGATGCAGTCTGTTTCCATGGTCATCCAGAAATAACCAGCCCGAAGCATCTTTTTTGCTAGAACAAACTCATTCATATGAGGACCACATGTACCAGCATGTATTTCCTCCAATAGCTTCGTTGCTTCCTTTGCCTCGACACATCTTAGCAAACCCAGATTGGGAGTCCTCCTATATAGTATTCCTCCACTGTGAAAGAAATTGTTTGATAACCTTCGAAGAGTGCGCTTCTGAGTAGTGTTTGCAAGCTCTGGGTACTCTCCCTCCACCAAGTACTCCTTAATATCATGAAACCAAGGCTTTCCATATGCCTCTTCTTCAACATGGGCGCAGTAGGCCAACTGATTGTGAATCCCCAGCGGGATAGGATCAATAAAGTTTTTATCTGGATGCTGGATCATAGATGACAAGGTAGCCAATGCATCGGCGAACTCATTCTGGATTCTGGGAACGTGCCGGAATTCAATCTTTGTGAACCTCTTTTCCAATTCATTCACACGATGTAGATATGGCAATATTTTGGAATTCTTGGTCGCCCACTCTCCTCGGACTTGGTGTATCAATAAGTCTGAATCACCAATCACTAATAATTCCTGTACATTTATGTCGATGGCCAAGTTGAGCCCCAGGATGCAGGCCTCATATTCAGCCATGTTATTGGTGCAGGGGAACCTGAGTTTTGCGGATACCGGGTAGTGCTAACCAGTTTCTGAAATTAAGACTGCTCCAATACCCATGTCTTTGAAGTTCGCGGCCCCGTCAAAGAACATCCTCCAACCTTCATAGGATTCTGCAATGTCCTCTTCTACGAATGACACTTCTTCATCGAGGAAATACGTTTTCAATGGTTCGTATTCTCCGTCCACAAGATTTTCAGCAAGATGATCGGCTAATGCTTGTCCCTTGACTGCCTTCTGAGCTACGTAAATGATGTCGAACTCACTTAACAAGATTTTCCATTTAGCTAGCTTGCTAGTGGGAATAGGCTTCTAAAAGATGTACTTTAGCGGATCCATCCTCGATATGAGGTACGTTGTGTAGTCACAGAAATAATGCCTCAGCTTCTGCGCGACCCAAGTCAAAGCATAACAGGTGCGCTCTAATAGAGAATATCGGGCCTCATATGGAGTAAACTTGTTGTTAAGGTAGTAAATTGCTTGCTCTTTCCTCCCTGTTTTGTCATGTTGCCCGAGAACGCATCTGAAAGCTCCATCTAACACAGCAAGGTAGAGTAATAGAGGTCTACCCGGCTATGGTGGTACCAAGACTGGTGGTGCTGAGATGTACTCTTTGATTCTATCGAAGGCCTTTTGACAATCCTTAGTCCATTTGGTGGCAGCATCATTTCTTAGCATTTTGAAAATCGGTTCACAAATGATAGTGGACTGGGCTATGAACTGGCTGATATAATTGAGCCTTCCCAGGAATCTCATAACATCCTTTTTGTTCCTTGGTGGCGGAAATTCTTGGATGGCTTTGACCTTTGATGGATCTAGCTCTATTCCTCGACGACTGACAATGAACACTAGCAACTTGCCAGTAGGAACCCCGAACGCACACTTCGCGGGGTTAAGCTTCAGATTGTATTTCCTTAACCTGTTGAAGAACTTTCTCAAATCTTCCATGTGATTAGTAGCTTTCTTTGATTTGATGATGACGTCGTCCACATATACCTCGATCTCCTTGTGAATCATATCATGGAATATAGTAGTCATGGCTCTCATGTAAGTGGCCCCTGCATTATTCAGACCGAATGGCATCATTTTGTAGCAATACACTCCCCATGGCGTAATGAATGCCATTTTCCCAGCATCTTCCTCGTCCATCCAAATCCGATGGTAACCAGCAAAACAATCTACAAAGGACTGCAGCTCGTGCTTGGCACAATTATCAATTAAGATGTGTATGTTTGGCAGGGGGAAGTCATCTTTTGGACTCGCCCGGTTAAAATCCCGGTAGTCGACGCAGACTCTGACCTTCCCATCTTTCTTTGGTATAGGCACAATGTTAGCTAACCATGTAGGATATTCGACCACTCGGAGAACCCCGACGTTGATCTGTTTGGTGACCTCTTCTTTGATTTTCAGACTCACGTCTGGTTTGAACTTCTTGAGCTTTTGCTTCACTGGTGGGCATGTTGGATTGGTTGGCAGCTTGTGGGCCACAATAGATGTACTGAGGCCAGTCATGTCATCATATGACCAGGCGAATATGTCCTCATATTCCCTTAAGAATTTTGTATATTCCTCCTTTTCTCACGGCGATAGATGAATGCTGATGCGTGTTTATTTGATGTTCTCTACGTTTCCTAGGTTGACGACCTCAGTCTTATCCAAGTTAGACTTAGGTATGTTCTCAAAGTTTTCGACCTCTTTAATAATATCCTCAGGTATATCATCCTCGTCTGACTCAAAATCCGTTTGTTGCGTTGCCTCGTTGCAGGTCACAGTCGTCGGTTCATCAAGATAAGTAATAGTAATGCTGTGTAAAATAAAGTAATGGGGAGGAAAGAGTAGCAAGTAAATATAAGATTTATAAAGAAACTTGAAATGCTTTGATAAATTAAATAATTGTTTAAACATGGGAGCTCTTTCTTGCAAAAAATTAAAAATGCGTAAAGGAAGAAAATTCTTTAAATAAATAAAATTGTAAATAATGCTTGTTTTGTTAGCCTTGCTACCCCGAGGCTCGATGGGCTTTGATTGTCCGGACGGACCAATTGTTGAGACATGATCCCTTGCTCACTACTTGTATAGAAGGGCCTTCCTACCCATCCTCTTCAAGAATGACACAGCAGTCCATGTCCTCATCATCTAGAAATAGATCCCTTATTGCCGCTAGCGCCTCCTCCTCGTCTGTACCATATGTGATGTCCGCTGGCTGGAAAGTCTGCTCTAAATGGGGTATTGGCTGCTCCAATGGGTAGTAGGGGCCGCGCCATGGTGGCGACCAGTCCTTGAACTCCTCCCAAGTGTACTCGTACCCTAGACCAAAAGTGGTACTGTGCTTCTTGAGTGTTATTGGCTTTGTTATTCCCTGAAGATGCTTACCGAGCCCTTTACCCAGCTCGTACCCTTTCTAGTTCAATATGCTTTCGGTCTTACCGCCCCACCACTTGTCCTTATCAATGGCGTTAACACGTTCAACGTTGTGGTAGATTTCTCCACCCAACTTCCTCTTTTCATCGATGACCGAAAAGGTCCGGCGACCGTAGATATGGTTGCTCCCGTCGCCATGAATGATTACCTCTTGGTGATTCCATTCAAACTTCACAGCTTGGTGTAAGGTTGATGCCACGGCCCCAGCCGCGTGGATCCAAGGTCGTCCCAATAGTAAATTGTAGGACGCAGGCACATCTATCACTTGGAAATCTACATCGAACCAAGTTGGTCCCATTTGTAAGCACAAGGTGATTTCTCCCATGGTGGACGTCTGCGAACCGTCGAAGGCTTTTACGTTGATCTCTCCTTCCTTTATCTCATGTAGAATTTTTCCCAATTTCTTGAGTGTGACCAGTGGACAATGTTGAGGCTGGAACCCCCATCAATTAGGATCCTTGTGATGAAATGGTCCTCACATTGCACTGTGATGTGTAGTGCTCTGTTATGCCCTAATCCTTCGGGCGGTAGCTCATCTTCATGGAAAGTGATCTTGTGTCTCTCCAGTATCTAGCCCACCATGTTGGCCATTTCCCCACCGGTGATATTGTCTGGCACGTATGCTTCACTCAGCACCCTTAGCAAAGCACTCCTGTGAGTTTCAGAGTTTTGTAACAGGGAGAGGATGGATATCTGAGTTGGCGTTTTGTTCAACTGGTCGAGGATTGAGTATTCCTTGGCTTGTATCTTTCTCCACTGATCGTCTGAACTGTTTCAATTATGGGGGAACGGTTGTTGGCCTTCTTGCTAGACTCGACCAAATGTTCAGGGGTATAAACTCTGCCAGTTCTCTTCATACCCTGTGCAGCGATGGCTTCTTCAGACTTGCCTTTACCTTTCCTCCTTGCTTCAGCGGTATAGTCCCACGGAACGACGTCTGAGTAAAAGGGTGTCGTTGTTGACATTGCCAGTGGGATAGGTGTGGTCATTCTTATTCCTGCCGGAGTATTTGTTATAGATGGCTGGACTGCAACTTCGAGCGGTCGTACAAACTCGACTTCGATCGGCCCTGGGGCCTTTCCTTTGGCAGGTGGTCTCGATTCAAACTCAAGTGGAATGGACATGTTTACCTCAGCTTCCTCAGATGGCTGCATCTGGACCCCGATCGGATTAAGAGTAATTGCAGGCTTCTTCGGATCACCCTCGGCAATTAGCCCAATTGATCCCTCGGGATCCTAGTCATATTCAACCTCAATCATGTGGACACCACCTTTATGGTTAGGCAGCGGATTATTGTGAACATTAGGAGCAGGGTCCTTGGCTACAATGATCTTGTTATCTATGAGGGTATGTATCTTGTCCTTCAAGGAACGGCATTCCTAGATGGTGTGTCCCTTCATGTCGGAGTGGTAAGCACAGGTTTTATTTGGGTTGACCCACTGAAAAGGGTTCTCAGGGGCGACAGCGGGAATGGGTGTGACATAACCGGCGGCTTTGAGCTTTTCTTATAATTTGTCAATGGGTTTAGCTATGGTGTTATACTGTTTTGGTGGACGACGGTCGAAGTTTGGGCAAGGTCTTAGGAAGTTTTGGCGATTAGGTGGTGATTGGTAGTGAGAAGGTTGGGAATTGTAGGCATTATAGGCGGGAGATAGTTGGGAGTATTTGGGCGAGGTAGGCTAATATGTGGGTGGTGGAGCTTGGTAGGTGGGTGAGGGTGTTTGGTATTGAGGTGAGGATGCTTGGTAGCTTAGAGCTGGTTGGTACATGAAGAAAGGTGCGGGGTATACTTGGTATTTGGGAGGGGACTTGGCTTGTTGTGCCACCATCACGGCTCCTACATCCCTTTTCTTGGATACACCACCAGATTGCTGGGCTTTATTGGTAGCCTGTAAAGCTTCAAAATTAGTAACCATACTGTTTTTGATACCTTCCTCCGTTCGCTCTCCCAGCTTGATGATATCAAAAAACTTGTGCCCCTTGACCATCATCAGTCGCTCATAATACTAAGGATCCTGAGCTCGTACAAAGAATTTCTTCATTTGTTCCTTTTCCAAGGCCGATCTGACATTGGCGGCTTCTGACCTCCAACCAGTAGCATACTCGCGAAAGGTCTCTGTTGGTTTCTTCTTCAAGTTCTGGATATAGAATACATCCGGTGCATTCTTCGTGTTGAACCTGAATCTATCCATGAAGTCCGTAGCCATGCTTACCTAGTCAGTCCATTTCTTTGGATCCTGGCTGATGTACCAGGATAGTGCATCTCCTTTCAAACTCCTCATGAAGAGTTTCATGCGGATCCTCTCATCTTTTCCAACGCCGACCAATTTGTCGCAGTAAGTCCTCATATGGACTCTTGGATCACCAGTACCATCAAACATCTCGAACTTAGGAGGTTTGTACCCCTCGGGCAGTTCAACATCGGACTGTATGCAAAGATCCTCATAGTTCAACCCCTCAATCTCTTTAACTCTTTCGACGCCCTGAACTCGGTTGGTCTATTTCTTGAGTTCCTCGGCCAGGTTCCTGATGAGCTTATCCTTCTCTTCAGACTCATGGGTATGCGATGTGGAATGATCTACGGTTTCCACATAAATGGGATTATAGTAAGCCTGGAAGTGGTCTCTTGTCTGATCCTGGAGAGGCGGAGTGTTGTAGTGACATGTGTTGCGTTGTACTGGTGGAACTGGATCTTTGGGGTGATTGGGCTGTTTAGGGATGTTTTGTGGTAAAGTGGGGTTCAGAGCATTTGGGAAGTGGACGTCTGGGACGTTGAGAGAGAATGATAAGTGGGCCAAGTTCTTGACTAGTGGAGACATACCCTCGTGCAAAACTTGAATACCCTGACCATCAGTGATCTCAACCTGTTCATCCCTGTTGTCTTTTCTGGTACCGCTTGCATCTGCCATCTTAGTTTTACCCTTACTTTTTCCTTAGGGAGGACTGGGAGGAGGAGTAGGAGGAGGGCCCTTTGATCTTGTGCAATAAGTTGTTGATGCCAGAGTGCACGAACTAACCTTTGGGGAAGGGGAATAACTAAAAACAAAAAGGTAGTGAAGTTAGTGAGGATTATGAAGAATAGTGCGGTAATTTAAACACGTAACGCAAAATCGTAAAACGCATCCTAAGTTGGGGAACATCTTGAGCCCGAGGTAGGCCTAGCGACAAATTAATTTGGAGAACTTAAAATACTAAATGCCTCATTTTATTGATAATAAAATAGACAAATCCAACTTGACTCTAAGAATGCGGAAAATATAAAATGTCACTAATGGCCAGTGGCCTTATTACATCAAAAGCAAAGTAAAGAAAAATCCTATCTATTTGGTCCCAGAAGGACCTTCCCCAGACTCGGCATCTCTACTTTCCTTGATCAACATTCCCATCTCGCGGAGTCCCAGCAGCAAGTAGGTCTTGGCTAGAATTCCCGCTTCAACTCCCTCGATCTTTTGACAAGTCTCGATCCTCCTAAGGAACCTTTCCTCCAGGTCAACTATGCCTCGTTCCAAATGTGCTAGCCTCTGGGTGGAAGATTCCTCGATCAGCTTCTTGTTGGCTATGTGGATTTTGTGATGATCTTCCTCACAGTCACGGAGCCTTTTGCGAAGCTGGTTGAGTCTAGTTGTTGCTTCGGCTTTCTCATCTGCGTCCCTATGTCCTCGAGCGAACCCTGGCTCAATACTTCCTCCCCAGTTATATTCCAACCATTCCAGATAGTAAGGAGAGCAACCAGCGTGATACCTGTCGGGCTCGATAGTATCCTTCTCCAATCGGATCCTGCAGTGCCACAATTGCTGAGCTTGACACTTGTGAGGGCTGTCATCATTTTGGAAGTCCGCCCTGAGATGACTCATTTTCTCGATCCTTGGGATGACTTTCTTCCTCCCTTCCTGCCTCATGACTCGAATCGAGACGTAAAGGTATGTCCCTCTAAGAACAATCAATATTAGAAACGAAGTGTCTCTAGTCCGAAAGATGAATTCATCGGTCAGGAACCACTTTAACATCCATTGGATCTGATCCTCGGTCAAATTTTCCAATAACTCGACCCATCCATTGGCATTCTCCGGCTGTGCAAACATGTCGGGGATGTAGTTCATACGCTTTGGATGATGGAAAGCAATATGATCATCCCAAACTCTCTTATGTATGTCCTAACGGTAGTCACCCTTTTGCAGATGCTCGGTGAGCCAAAGCTGGAGTAGCAGGTTGCAACCCTCAAAATGTTTCGCTCCTCGTTGACAGTTCTCCAAAGCTTGGTATATGTTGGCAAAGATCATAGGTACAATGTTGAAATCCTATCCGTCGATCCCTTCCATCAAGGTATTGGTAACCATAGCCAATCTGGTGTGGATTCTCCCCTTCTTTGTCGGGAAGACCATCAATCCCAAAAAGCAGAATATGAAGAAAAATACCCGACGGTGAATGTGTCCTAGAGAGGTGAGGGCGAATTCTTCCTGATATGTGCGGTAAGACTGACTACGACCATACCTCTCATATAAGTAGTCGAAGGGGATATATGAGTTTTCCAAGCAGACTAAATCTGGATTCTTCTTGACTCCCATCATCTTGAGAAAACCCCGGTCTGTTCGGTTTTCAGGCATCAATAACCCTTGAGACTCCCAAGGCAAACCAGCTAAACCCCCTATCTCCTCTAGCAGCGGTGTCATATTAGTGTTCCCAAATCGAAAAACCGACCGATCATAGTCCCAGAATAAGGTGCCAGCCTCTATCACCATGTTATTAGGCTGAATGTCCAAGAGAGAGGGCAAGTTGCCCAGGTGTTTTCTGACTACTATTTTGTCGCTTGAGTGCAAGTCTTCCCACCAATTCAGAAGTTTTGGATGGATGTTGGTGACCATGCCGAATTTGGGGACCTCGTGCCTCATCTCTGCAAAGTAAATAGGTTAGGCCCTTACCCCCACCAGACTCGACTATTTAACATCAATAATTAGCATGAGCATTTAAGTTCTCCAAATAAATGCACAGAACGTGAATGCGTCCTTTTGGGTTCCAGGGAAACCCAATGGACTTTGGACAAGGCTATCTTAATGGCTATTGTGCGGACAACACATTAGCCTGGATAGGTTTGACCATGATGCATGCAACATACAATAGAGCAAGGTTTCTATTGGGGTTTTAGACTGGTACCCTTGAGCGGACAACTCAAGGGGGAAGGCACGGAATCGTTGACTGCACCGCTGATCGACTAGTTTTACCGCAAATACGCCTTTCCGAATTTAGGGTGTGATAATATTGGAATAGCGCAACCACTCATTGTAAGCGTTGCTATAGGTTTTTGTTTGGCACGAGTGGAATATGAATGCGGAGCATGATATGCAATAATAAGCATTAAAATAGATAGGCATGTATTTTCACGTTGAGGAAAGTGGTAAAGAAAGAAAACACAACAGTTATAATGGAGAACGGTTACAAAGAAAACATAAAGATATGTCAGTTACATTCAGGTGAAATAAATACTTGTAAAAAGTAAACAGTTAACAGCATTAACGGGGAATAGGAAAAGGTGTAAGCATTTAAATGAAAATTAAAGGTCCAAATTCACATAGCAAATTGTAATGGTATAAGCCTAGGGAAGATCCCCAGCAGAGTCGACAAACTGTCGCGCCCCCTTTTTCTATCGCACGGGTTAAGTACGGAGAGATCGGGTTTATGACATTTTGAACAACTCCTTAAAAGAAAGGGTTTAAGGAAGAGTCGCCACCTAACGATTTTTATGGTGCGTTAGGGCACCTAGAGTTGATAACTCATAGACTAGTTTGCATTACCAGAGATAGGGTAAGGGCTTCAAATTATCCCAAGGGGAAGGTGTTAGGCACCCCTCAAGATCCATAATTGTGGGTCCCAGCCAAGAAGTTTTGTGAATTTGGACTGTGAACAAATAGCAAACAAGGTTCATATAAGAGGGGATTTCAAACAAGCATGAAAAGCTTTATAAGTTCTGGAGAAAGCATTAGAATAAACATTTGAAAAGAACTGTCCTAGTTTTGAAGTAGTACGGATCACATCAATGCAATACCCGGTATGTCACACCTCGAAGAGGCGGCTACACGTGGTATTAGCGCACCGGTCATCATATCTGTATTCTACCCTTCCCACCCAGTAAAGGTTATTTAAACGCGTGTGTCGGTCACGAATGCTTATTGAGTGCTATTACCCGTCCCATTCTATAAATCCTGGAGGGTATTTAGGACTACTATTCCTACAAGGTAGGGACTAGGCTGAAACCCTAGGTTTAAAAGGATAAAATTCTAAGCGACATATAAATCAAAAACGATTACAGATATGGGGAACACATAAGGGCAGATACGGGGCTCACATATCCCTCCACAAGTGAACATGTAAATAGCGCGTCTCAAACACAATCAAGGTCTCAAAGTCAGGATTTAAAACACGAGTTATTGAGTTGAAAATGAGTAGGTTTCAAAAGTTTTAGTAAAAGGATATGTTTTGAAAACTTAGTAGTGAAAGCAAAAGGTTCAGTTAAGACGGAGCAATTCAAAAGGATGATTGATTTTTTTAGAAATGCAATAGTTTAGAGACATCAGTAAGAATCAAGAGTGCGTAGCAGTTTAAAGCTTTCAACAAAAGAGAAGAATAACTTTTAGAAAATAAGTAATCAGAAGTAAAGCAAGATTTAAATAAAGCAGTAATTCCAAATAGGAACCCAGTAATCCAAAATGAGGTAGGGATCCAGTAGTTTAAAGGAGTTTAGTAAGAAATGGAAAGTGAGTAAATTGTTTCAGGGAAAACATGTAGTTCAAAATATAGAGCAAAGATTCAAAAAAAATAGGATGATGCTTGAACAAAGTAAGTTGACCCTGAAATCTAGTAATTCGAAATAAAACAGGAGTCAGGTGAATTTCAGTAAAGGAGGAATGATTTCAAGATCCTGAGCAGGAGTTTTAGAGAAAAGTGGAGTGAACATCGAAAGAAATAAAGCAAGAGTGAAAAGCAACAGAGTTCAAAATCTAAGAAGGGACTGATTGGTTTTAACACTAGCAAGCAAAACACAATTAGTTGGTTTTAATACGTATTAGGCCTAAAGTTTGCCTAGGCGCCATATACATTGCCTACTTATTATAAAGGGCGAACATGCATATTTAGTTCTAATTTTAAGAGAGATAAATGATGATACATTTGCAGAAAAAACATTTCAACCATTTAACCACATTTTTTGGCGAGATTATTAGATTAGGTACATGTTAATTATGCGTTCAACAAAGTATAATTGAAAACAGACGTGTTGAAAGAAAAATCCTAAGGAACATGATATCTAATGCATATGGGATACCTAAAAGACATGGTTTCTAAATGTCATGCTTATGAAAATGCAACAGAAGTACGTTATAGCAGTTTTATTACCGTTCGTAATTATTAATTGTGAGCAGGGCTTATAAAATGACATGAATATAACAATTATGCTGAAATAAGAGCCTAAACATGACGTCTAAGGCATGGTATGCATGTCCTACGCATGCTACTATTACACACATAGGTAAGTAAAATTCTATAGTCATGTTTTCTACCCATACTATACTAAACATGCATAGCCCCCTCCCACATTCACTATCCAGCCCCAATTATTCGTTTATAAATTATTACAGGCCAATAATAATAAATTACATTAATGAAAGGAAAAATAAGAAGCTACTTCTATAGGGAGCCTTCAACGAGGACCAATATCCCATCCTCACTCCTTTCGAGTTTCACAGCCTTAATGGCCTGGATGCGGCAAAGCTCCCAAGGGGCCCAATGGATCTCTGGCCAATACCAGCACCCAAGCAAAATTGCCAAGATTTTAACAAGTACGGTGTGGAATTACCAGCCTTGTGTGTCAAAGTTCAATGAGTACTCAAGGGTACTCAAGGCAATGCTCACACGAAGGGGGTGGGACCTAATTTCTAAGAGTAATGTGAAGTGCTTATAGTTCAAAAAGTGTTGAGTTTGAAAGAGTTCTGAAACAACAGTTTTGAAAAATGACTTCAAAGATCAATGTAAGAGTTTCACAAAAAGGAAAATAATTTGCAAAAGAGAAAGAAACAGGCCAATCACAACCCAGCAAAGGTGTAGGGTTCAAACTCAACAGGGTAAGGGAGTTGGGGACAAGTAATTCATGTGTTAACAATAGAATAGAGTTACAGATTCACATAGTTACCACATAGTTGTCACAAAGAAATCATAGGTTGACAGGATCAGAAATATATAGCATTTAGAAATCAGATGGAGGGATACAGGTTGCGGCATGAGAGGCTAAATAGGAGATGAGAGCATGTAACAGTGGTCATGTTGAGATGAGAAACATCAACCCATAAACGAGTAAGCATACTAGTTACATAAATCTCACACAGAGTCACACATGAGGAAACATGAGACATATTAGGCTAAGAGGAAGAGCAGGGACATGCTAATTACACAAGACTCAAACAATTATAGAGAAACACATGGAGAAAGCAGAATAGCAAAAAGGGAAAGGACATTATAGAGTCATGTTAATTACATGGTAGGCAGTAGAACCACAAGATAAAGCACAAAAGGAACAATAAGTAGATAAACAAAAGCTAAAGCATATTGTGTGGAGATACTATAAAACTAACTTAGAGACATACTAATCGAGTGATAGAGAATAGAAAAATGCAAAGAGATAGAGCAACAACAACAGTATGCAGAATAAGAGAGCAGCAGAGGACAATAGTATGCAGATGGAAGAGAGCAACAATGATTACTAAGGCTTGGCTTTCAGCCGCTTGAGTGGTCAATAACTAGTGTGAAAATCAAGAAATGAGGGGTATGAAAGTAAAGAGAACTCAGAACAATGTCAGTGCTCTGAGCTTTGAGTTATGCCTTAGTGATATACAGTGTATCAATATGTTCGTGTCAGTCAAGAGTGTCTGTTTGTAAAGAGAGTAGGTAGGGTATATATGGTTGAAAAGCAAGTAGTGAATAAGGTAAAAATCAAGTCAAGTAGTAATTGGAGGAACTCGAAATCAATTAATCAGTAAATTAAGGCAAGTACTCCCTTAACTCAAGGGATTTTACTCAAACGGTAAGAATAAGTAATATAGAAGGCAAGAAGAATCAGTACATGATTAATAAGGAAGGAATCAATTTTAGTTCAGTAATTTTGGGACTCGGAATCAATTAGTGACACAAGCAGTGCAAGTACTCCCTCAATTAAAGGAGTTAACTTCAAACGGTAATAAGCAGGTAACAAATAAGGAAAGAGACTATACATAGCCTTGAGGAAATAATTCAAGCAGCAAGTATAGAATAGACAAATTAGGCTAGATACATAATACTCTAATTAAGTAAACAATGTAAGAATCAATTAACAACATAGTCAGTCACATAATAAGGCAAGAGATAAAAGGAAATCAGTAAAGATGCTGTCACAGGAAAGTAGTGAGGCTAGCCTCGAGTGAGATTCAAATCAAGGGAATCAACACCAAATCAAAGAAAAGTTTTTTTTTTGCACAAATAAGGAAACAATTCAGGCTCAGCCAAGAGTTATAAGGAAAATACACGGAATTAGAGCTTTAAGGAAAGTACCACAGCCTTAAAGAGAACTCGTAAGAATCAGTATAAAATCACCATGTAAACAATCAATAGGATGGATAGTCAAGTTTACTAAACGATATATAGCCCGTTTTGAACAATATCAAGGAAAACCCTAAGAAAAGAACACAGGACAGTAGGGGATTGAAACACTAGCACCAAAATTAAGCAGAGAGCATAGAACTCCGAGAAGAATCCAGAGCAACACACAGACAAGCAAACATGACGAACATAATACGAATACAAACCCTAAAACTGGAGTTTCATCATAAACATGAAATTTAAGCAGGAAAAATGTCTAAAATATACTGGAACTCAAGATTAGCACTAAAAATCAAAAGATAAAGCGTTTTCAAAAGGGGTTGAGAAACCCTAGTTTCGAAAAAAAGGGACAAAAGCGTTTTAAACTTGAATATTTTAAAGATCAAGTAGAGAATGATTCAAAATAGGAAGGAATGAGTCGAAAATCATTAAAATACATAGATTTAAAGGTTTGGGTCAGGATTAGGGTTTCGTGAGAAACCAGGGAGAGAAGTAAGGAAAAACCTGGTTGTGAAACTCAGGACAATGGCGTTTAGAGAACCATTGAGTCAAAATCCATCGGAGACGGCCGGAAACATCCTTAGGCAGAGCTTCCAGTGGTGGTCTGGCATGGTCGGAACCCATGGAGGTCTCAGAGATTGAAGAGATCGGAGAGATAAGGCTTCAAGGCGGCTGGTGGTCGAAAGAGGTGAGACTGGAAGTTGTCGGAGAAAGCCATCGGAGAAGACGAAGAACCAGAAGGTTCTAGAGAGAAGGGGGAGAAGAAGAGACAGATGAGAGAGTGTGTGGTCTTGAAGAGTGAGATACGGGGAGGGGGGTTGGTTAGGGTTAATTAAGGTAAGCTTCGATCTGGGCCGTTGATTTGAATTAATCAACAGCTCAGATTGAAGCCGGGATTGGGTCAGGTATGGATTGAAGACTGGGCTGGGGTAATTGGGCTGATTGGGTTGGATATTTTAGGGGTTTAAATGTGGTTAATATTTAAATAAAAATAGGCTAGATGTTAAATACCCAATAAATAGGTAATTAATTAATTAAAATAGCCAATAGTTATATAAAAATGAAATTAAGCTAGAAATAAGTAAGATTACAGTAATTGGCTACTATTAAGTGTAAAATACATAATTTTCGAATTAAAATAATATGAAATGTCTAATTGGGCCATAACTGCAAAATTGTTGTAATTGGAATTAAATAAAACCCAATTGGCCAATTTGTGAAATAATTGGATTTTAATAGATAAGAAATGATTGTAAATGACATACTGAACTGGAAAAATGTTTTGAAATTATTTAGAACAATTTATGAATTATTTAAAATATGAAATATTAAATAAAATGGGAAATAATAAAAATAGGGAATAATACCCGTTATTGCAAAGAGTAATTTTAAAAGCTTATATGAGAGTTCAAAAATAATTTGAGAAAAAATTGGGTATCAACACGCAATTTTCAAATATGGCAGGGTATCCTCCAAGGTTCAAGAAGTTGAGATTTCGTTTGATTCAAAGGAATTGGGGGAAATACTTAATATACCTTCTGAGGGTTATGATGATTACACAATGCAAAGGTGGCCTAATCTGGATGATTTTCCCTCAGCTCTTCAAATCACCAGGTTTTTCTGTGAGAATGATCAAGAACTTGAGCCCAGGGCAGTGTCTAAGAGTGAGATGAAGCCTTAGCACAAACTGTTCTTTGAGTTTTTGATCAAATTTCTACTGCCTAGGAAAGAGAGAAGGCACATTGCCAGCTACATGGATCTCAAACTTATGGAATGCTTGTACAGGGGTAAACAGATAAATTGGCCTGCCTTCATCATCCAGGTCTTGGACAGGGTTGTGAATTGTGATGACCCAAAAGGTCATCCTAAGTAATTCTAGTTAAATATGTGTTTCGAGGCCCTAAAAGCCTCCGTTAATCTCACCTCGATATACGTGCTCAACCCGGACATGTAGCCGGGAGGCTTCTATGTGAAAATTTTAAACAAAATGGAATTTTTGAATTGAATAATTGAATAAAGTTGACTTTGGTCAACATTTTTGGTAAACGGACCCGGAATCGTGATTTGACGGTCTTGGAGGGTCCGTAGGAAAATATGGGACTTGGGCGTATGCCCGGAATCGAATTCTAAGCTCCCAAGCCTGAGAAATGAATTTTTAAAGAAAATTGTTTTCTGAAAATAATAAAGGATTTTGGAAATGAATAATTATCTGAAGACCGTGTTACCGGGCCCGTATTACGGTTTCGGACCCCGAAACAGGTTTATTATATGTTATGTGATTTATCTGTGAAATTTGGTGTAAAACGGACTTGAAATGACGTGTTTCGGATCAAAATTGGAGGAATTAGACTTTATGAAGTTTATAAGAAAATCTATGAGTTTTGAGGTTTAATTCCATGTTTTTGGTGATATTTTGATGATTTGAAAGCTTGACTAAGTCCGTAGGATATTTTGGGAGTGGTGTGTGTTTTTGGTTTTGAGACCCGAGGGCTCGGGTGAGTTTCGGGTAGTTAGCGGGGTGAAAAATTTGGTGTTTTGAAGTCAGATCTGGTGTCTGGTGTTTTCTTCTCTGCAATCGCACCCTTGAATCTGCGATCGCATAGGCTTATCCTGAGGGACCCAACTGTTGTTCTCTACGATCGCATGATTGCCTCAGCGATCGCAGACTTATGCCCAGATGCCTTCCGCGATCGCATCTCTCACTCCTGCGCTCGCATAGAGTGAGGGTAGTCAGGGTAAGGGGCTGGGTAAGTATTCAGTGCGGTCGCGATCCCTTTCCGCGATCGCAAAGAGTGAAGCTCCCAAAGCTCTGCGATCGCATGACTTCCTCTGCGAACGCGTAGAGTCGTCCAGTCCCTTCTCTGCGATCGCAACCCCTTCTCCGCGATCGTAGAGGGCAAATTCGTCCAGACGTCTTTAAATCAAAAACAGAACACTTATTACGGGATTTCACCCAAAAACTCATAACCCTCTTCTTCTCCAGCCTCCATTGAAGCCCCAAGCCAATTCTTCCTCCATAGCCTCGTGGGTAAGTATTTTCTACATCGTCTTCTTCAATTTCCATCATTAATCACTAGAATCTAGGCCTAAAAACCATGGAAACTAAGTAGAAATTAGAGGTTTTGGGTAGAATTAGGTTTTTGGGAATTTTGGGTAATTCAACCTCAATTTGGGGTCGAATCTTAAAACAAATTATATATTCTAACTCGTGGTATTATAGGTGAGCGGGTTTTGGTCCGAGCCTCGTGTTTGGACCAAGCGAGCCCGGGGTCTAATTTTAGTATTCTTGGAAGAATAGTATGAAATGTATAATTAGGCTTGGGAATTGGTTTATTGAGTATTTATTGATGTTAATAAATCCATTATGTCTAGATATTACCGATTCAGAGTTGGATTCGAGAGGGAAGGCTGTGATTGAGGCTTGACTAGCATTTCTGGAGCCGAGGTAAGTGTTTGGCCTAACCTTAGCTTGAGGGATTAAGTATAGAGTCTTATTTGCTATGTGTAATTCATGTCCAACGTATAGGCGTGATGACGAGTGCCGATATGTTGCGGTCAAGCATGCCCGTGAGTCAATTGTGATGAAACTTACTATGTTCTTAATATTCTCCGCACTATGAGTAATTGGTGATTTAGAAGTGATGCCTTGATGTTGTTTCATGACGTGGGGAGTTATTGAGTTATTTGTTCAGTTGAGGCTTACACTGTTGAAATTGTATTTCTGATGCGAGGTTGGTTATAGCTGAGACCCTTGTCGGGCATTTGTTGAGTTTGTAATTGATGATTTCTCCTTGCCGGGACAATAGAACTGTATTGAGTATTTCCATGCACTTGAGACTGCTCAGTGTTGACTTTTACATTATATTGTTGCTTTGTTTATTATTTGTCGCACGAGGGGACATACCGTGCTGACTGTTTGTTACTCGTCACACGAGGGGACGTGCCGTGTTGATCACTGATTATTTACACGCACGAGGGGATATTCTGTTCCGAGTGTTATTATATATGCACGAGGGGACATTCCGTGCCGAGGGATCGTGAGGTTATGCACGAGGGGACATTCCGTGCCTAGTGTTATTATATATGCACGAGGGGACATTATGTGCCGAGTGATTGTGAGGTTATGCACGAGGGGACATTCCGTGCCGAGTGTTATTATATATGCACGAGGGGACATTCTGTGCCGAGTGTTCGTAAGGTTATGCACGAGGGGACATGCCATGCCTTTTGTTGTTCATTATCTGTTTTGAGAAGTTAAATTCCTGCCTTTATCTTTACATTTTGGTTATTACCATATTCTACCGTACTAGCATTTTTGTTGCCCCTCTTACCTCCATCATGTTCTCCCCGTATCTGTCTTACTTGCTTATTTTTGTCGATATTCTCGTGTTATTATATAGAATTGCACAGGTATCTACATTGTTGTCGGTCCTAGCCTCGTCACTACTTCGCCGAGGTTAGGCTCAGCACTTACTCAGTACATGGGGTCGGTTGTACTGATGCTACACCTGCACTTCTTTATGTTGTGCAGACTACGCAGCCGGACCCGGTGATCACTGATGGTCGGAGCATCTCATCAGTTCATACAGGAGACATCGAGGTAGACCCGCAGACGTTTGTGGGCTTTGGCGTCACCTTCTACTCTCCACTTTCACCTTTGTCTTACTTTATATTTCAAAGACAGTCCTATGTACTTATTTTCAGACCTTTGTTTTTAGTAATCTCTTAGACAGTTCGTGAGTATGTGACACCAGTTCTGGGATTTGTATATGGGTTTTACTTCGAAATTGCTATGTTATTTTTGGCTATTTGTTAACCTTCATATTGACAATCAATACTTTAGTTATCTTATTNCCGAAGGTGGGATTTCGGGTCTTGACAAGTTGGTATCAGAGCTCTAGGTTGCTTAGGTCTCACAACTCACGGACAAACTCGGTAGAGTCTGAGGGATCAGTACAGAGACGTTTGTACTTATTCCCCAGAGGCTGCAAAGTTAGGAATAACTTCACATCTTTCATTCTCTATTGTGCCAGTTGAATTCTGAATGCTAATTGAGTCTCTATTTTACTCTCTCGCGGATGGCGAGAACGCGTGCTTCCTCATCGACCGACCAGCAGCCTGATCCTCCTATTACAGCTCCTACGAGGGGCCGAGGCTGAGTTCGTGCTAGAGGCCGAGGCAGAGCTAGAGCAGCAGCTCCAGTAGAGGACCCACAGGTAGACTTTGCCGGTGAGGTTCCTACTCAGACAGTCCCAGTTGGACCAGCTCAGGTCCCAGAAGGGTTCATTGCCACCCCAGTGCTTCAGGACGCTCTAGTCCGCTTAGTGGGACTCATGGAGAGTGTGGCTCAGGCCGGTCTTCTTCTTACTGCACCATATGGATCTCAGGCTGGGGGAGGGACCCAGACTCCTTCTATTCATATGCCAGAGCAGTTTGCCACTCAGTTCCAGACTCCGGCACCTCAAACGGCCGGAGTAGTTCAGTCGAGTATTGGGGCACCAGCAGTTGAGGGAGCAGCCATGTCAGCAGACGCTCTGTGGAGGTTGGACAGGTTCACCAAGTTATTCACTACTACTTTTACTGGTTCACTATCAGAGGATCCCCAGGATTATTTAGACAGCTGTTATGAGGTTCTTCGGAACATGGGCATTGTGGAGTCCAATGGAGTAGATTTTGCTACATTTTGTCTTTCTGGCACCGCCAAGACTTGGTGGAGAGATTACTGCTTGACCAGACCAGCTGGGTCTGCACCTCTAACTTGGGCTTAGTTCTCCGAGTTGTTCTTGGGGAAGTTCCTTCCAGTTACTCAGAGAGAGGATCTTCGGAGGTAGTTTAAGCATCTATAGCAGGGCTCCATGTCCGTCACTCAGTATGAGACCAGGTCCATTAAGCTGGCCAGGCATGCCATTACGATACTCCCCACCGATTGGGAGAGGGTTCGGAGGCTTATTGAGGGTCTAGCTCAGCCCATCAGGCTTCAGATGGCCAGAGAAACGGGTATTGATATCTCCTTTCAGGATGCAACCGATGTGGCTAGGAGCATTGAGATGGTATTATCCCAGGGTGGTGGACAGGGGTCTGACAAGAGACCTAGTCATTTTGGCCGTTTCAGTGGTGCCTCATCTGGAGGCAGAGATCCCTTTGGCAGAGGTCATTCTCCTAGGCCTTATCAGTCGGCACTCCAGGTATCCCGCAGTGCACCTTCAACGTCCATCAGTGCACCGCCGATTCAGAGCTATCAGAGTGGTCATTCTGGTCGTTAGGGACAGTTCTAGGGTTAGTATTCTCAGCAGCCGAGGTCTTGCTTCACTTGCGGTGGTATGGGGCATATTTCTAAGTTTTTCCCCCGAGGTTTTGGTGGTTCTCAGTATCAGGGTTCCCGTGACATAGTTCCCGCATCAGGTGCACCCTCACCCCCTCAACCAGCTAGGGGTGGTGGTCGTGGTGCCAGACTCATAGAGGTGGAGCGCAGACCATGAGGGATAGAGGTCAGCCCATAGCAGGTAGACCCAGAGATGTGCAGGTTGGAGGGATTCAGCCCCGGTTTTATGCCTTTCCTGCTCGTCCAGATGCTGAGGCTTCTGATGCAGTTATTATAGGTACGGTTTCAGTTTGCAGCCGAGAGGCTTCGGTGTTATTTGATCCGGGTTATACATTCTCCTATGTATCTTCATATTTTGCCCCTTATTTGAGTATGCCCCGTGATTCCTTGGGTAATGATGTACATGTGTCTACACCGGTGGGTGATTCTATAGTGGTAGATCGAGTCTACCGTGCTTGCGTAATAGCTATTGGTGGTCTGGAGACTCAGGTTGATCTTTTGCTTCTTGATATGGTTGACTTTGATGTTATATTGGGGATGGATTGGCTATCTCCCTGTCATGCTATTATGGACTGTCATGCCAAGACAGTGACCTTGGCCTTGCTAGGTGTGCCTCGTTTATAGTGGAGAGGGACTCCTAGTCATTCTTCTCGTAGGGTTATTTCTTATATGAAGGCTCGGCGCATGGTCGAGAAGGGTTGTTTGGCCTATTTGGCCTATGTTCGTGATTCTAGTGCTGA
>ML264794.1:4116-74889 GCA_005239495.1 Nicotiana undulata | reverse complement strand
AGATTATCCTTATTTACCATTCAAGAAGGGAGATATAAGCATTTTGAATTACCTACAATAGTTATAGATGTACGTACAATCGGCCGCACCTATCTCAGTCATGCTCTATGGGAGCTAACGGATATGGTTTAAAGAGAAAGACATGATAGTAGGATCCGGATGCGGTTAGAGTAACCCAAAATGAGGAATGGATGGTTTGAATACAATTATATTGGGAGATTGGACGTCAATGGAGTATTGAAGGACAAAACAGAGGAGATCAAGGAGGACATTTTGGAGTTCTACTAAAACTTATATTCAGAGAATCTACAAGTAAGACGGTTGGTTCTATCAAGTAAATGCCTCCTACATGGGAAACAAACAAAAAGCCACTCTTATTTGTTTTTGCACTGCCAAGTTATTGCACAATTGTGGCAACTTTTCCTGAATATTACCGGTCTGCATTTGGTCATCTTTTGAAACGGTAAAGGTATTATTAGAAGGTATCATGCCACAGAAAGGCACATGACTCGAGAAAGACCAGAAGATATTGTACTACGACAAATATACAACTACTTAATTCCTCATAACAATTCTAAGAAATCCATATACTGATCCATACTTCCAATATGTCCCCTCTTACACGAGAAAGAAAGTATGTGTTGGTTGACATATGCGAAGGGATAAATATTACTTTAATATTGCTCCCATCCCTAGTAGAGCAAGAATATTAGGCAACCTGAAGAGCCAGTAGGTGGAGCAAGGGGAGCTAAAAGCAAAAGAATGTCTTGTTCGAGTTTTTGGAATAAAGTAATAGATATAAATGTGAGCAGGAAGTAAGACGAGAGTTAATGATGCATTATGAGTATGATATGATACGTGGATGACAACGGTAGATCAAAATGATACAGTATTACAAAATCTATAGTCAAGTAAAGGAAAATACAAGAGGTGATAGGCTTTGAGACAACAAAAGAGTATAGTCCATGAAGTCATCAAGTAAAGGAAAAGACAAGAGGTGATAGGCTTTGAAACAACAAAAGAGTATAGTCCATAGAGTCTTATCCTCATTTCAATAAATAAGTTTGTGACTTCAACGCGACTACCTGAAGGAAAAGTTAAAACCCCAGAATAATAGAAACCAATATGGATTGGTGAGCAAGATAAACAAAGTAGAACCCAACATGGAAAGTTCAGCCTCGAAGAATATCAGTAATTCTTGAGATATATTCAAACAAGAGTCGGGGTAGCTAAAGACACCGTATGAGTGTTACGGGAATAAAAGAAAGAGCCACTGGGAAGGCAGTCAAAATATTAGTTCAGAAACAACCATACGAGCACAAGGACGTGGAGATAAGTAACTACAGATAAGTATAGCAAGGAAGGACATCAGAAGGTCTGTTGAGTATACGATGTAATAAGCTCGCATCTTTACAAAAGTCAGAGGGTCTTCCCTAAGTATTACAATGAAAGACTAGCTGAGGAACTAAGGAAGAAGGCTTCAACCTAAGCACAATGACCTAAAGAGGAAATGGTCGTGTAACAACAGTCTCACAACAACATTGTAAGCACTCCAAAGGAAAGTGGCACCTACCATGGTTAATGAACGAGAAGTAAAATTTAAAGTAATATTCGAGATCATAAAGTGTCGACTTACTTGGTTTGATTTCTTTTTAGGGAAAATTCGGTCCAAACCGAACCATGAACACCTCTAACTGACACGTCATATACTAAGCCTTTTATTCTTTGACATGCGTAATCTGTGGGTCCAATTTTAAAAGAAAAATTACTTTACCAGATTTTTATTCTCGTCCTCTTAATAAAATTAATTTTTGTCAAATCTCCTGCCAGTCCTCCACTATTCCATCATATTCAATACTCGGCCATTATTAATTTTTTTTCATCCTCTTCATCTTAAAAATCTTCCTCTCAAAAGACCTCTTAAATCATAACAACTGGCCTGAGAGTTGGGAGGCAAGAGCTGAAGATAGTGATGGAGAATAAGCACATATCATTCACTACATCTAAGATTGGTTCTCTGATGAATGTGCAGACCAGTAAGGATCTCGACAGACTTCGTATCTTCTATTATCTTGTTCAGGACCTCAAGTGTTTTGTGTTCTCTCTCATCTCTCTCCATTTCAAGATCAAACCCATTTAAGTCGTGATTTTGCTATGGACAATCCCTTAAACAAAAAAAATTAAAGATGATATTCATTTTAATTTTTTGCAGTAAAGCTTTTAGTGAAGAAAAATGATTGTCTATTGTGATTCCTAAGGATGACGTGTTATTGGGTATTTTTCAATAGTTTTAATGGGAAAGGAGACAAAAGTTAGTAGGCCTAAGAGATATTGTGATGTTTGGGAAGCCCGACCATTCGTTTATTTGAGGTATTTTTTTTTGGAGCATAGATCCACCATTGTTGTACAGTGAAGAGCTTCAAAGCCTCTAATTGAGATGGATAAAAGGAAGAAAGAGAAACAGGACTTGTGATTTCAGGGGAAAGAAAAGAAAAGAAAGGGAAAGGGGATGAGGAGATGGGATGTCGGGTGGATTTTTATGAATTTTTTTTTTACTTTTTATCTTTTCTTTTCATTTTTAATTACTCAAGCAAATTGCTTTCACACGTCTGATTTGCGTGACATGCACACACTATTACCACGTCACACATTGTTGCCACATAGGCTTAGTCAATGGTCAGAGGTGTTTATAGTACTCATTCCGTCAAGTACAAGTGTTTAAATGGGAAACTTGTAAGTTCATTTACCGGGTTGACAAACAGGTACAAATTTAAGTGGCTCGGAGGCCATTTTGCCAAATAGAAATCAATTAACCAGGTTCCAATTCTGCATCATCAGAAACTCCTATGTAGAGCAGCAAACATATTCAGATGAAGTGCAAGAATCATATCCATGCACTTCTCTGATAAAAACACAGCAGGTAGACAAAGTCTTTCCCGTGAATGATGTCATAGATAAAAACGATTGAATTATATCCATGCACCAAAGATGCCTTTATCGAGAATCTTTACACTAAGTCATAATTCATCTTTCCAAGTCTCTCTGGCGGATCATTAACCAAATGACAAATCCTCTTGTCTCTAGATGTCACATATCACAGTATCTTCAATGAGGTCTTCCAAGCAATCAGAACAGCCTTTCTGGGTGCTCCAGATCTCCAAATTTGATTGCCAAGAACCCCTCCAGATTGATTTATCTGTAACAATGTGACTGGATGGCTGTTCCTTGATATGTGAGATACACAAAAATACAGACCATTGACCAATTCCCCACATGCATCAAATGTCAGGGCAGATACAGCAGAAAATGCACCCCAAGACTTGGACCAAAATATTCCCGGAGATCTGCATTGACTAAACTTGAGGCTGACCAAATGGAAAGTAAAACACCTATGATTATTTCCTCGTAAAATTCTTCCCTTTGGCCTTTTGGCTTCTGGGGCATGGACACAAATAACCACATAGGAACCATTCATGGTGCGATTAAAGAGGGTTGAGTCAAACCCAACAAGATTCATAGCCCAGGGCCAACACAACCTTCAGTAGGATTTGAATCTTTGGCATCATGCATTAAGCGCTACAAGTCATCCACCACTTGGACCAACTCTTCTCTTGATGGGTATTTCCCTGGTACATTAAGTATCTGCTTCTCGGAGATACTTGGCAATAAGGTAAAACCTTATCACCATTACTTAAACACATTCCTCCTCTAAGATGCTTGCCGTCTTGGAACACAGGGAAGCAGCATGCTCAGGAAACAATCAAGAAAAACTCATCAGCAGAATCTCCCTCCGAAAAATATCGAAATTGGCCTTGGTTCTCGTCGCAGTACTTGTGTTTCAAAAAATTTATCTGAGCACCAACAAGTGCAGCTTCAATAAAAGTGAAAAACCCCTTAATTAGATTTTGAGACATGCCAATTAGAGCACATTACAACCTTTACGAGCAGCTAATCACATAAAGTTATAGCCTTGCCATTTGAACATCACTGCTTGCTCTGGCCCGATCAAGTATAGACAAAGACTGTCTTGTTTGAAAGGATACTGCTTCACCAAAATAAAGATAATAGTCAAAATCAAAAAAAAAACATAAAGATCAGCATAGTGTGAAGAAACAAAAAAAAAACATGAATTTTCAGGTTACCTGTAATGAGCGCCATTTGTACTGTTCGAACAGAACTGAAGCAACTGATAGCTTTAAAGGCTACCAACAAATGTGCACACTAACAAACCTATTCATTCTATGACCTGGAAAGGCTCCAAAGATCCCCATGTCCTCCCAATCTTCAGTTTCACATGCAGTGGGACTGGCAGACAAAACCATAGGTTCTACAATAAGCACAAACTTCAAGAAGAATATCAATTATACAAGAGCGAACAGTACAATAAAGAACAGCATAAGATCATTTAGTCCACCAAAAGGTTTAACAAAGGTTACGTCAATCAGAGGACCTTCCACAGCGTTCCCCAACCAAGAAAATCCTCCAGTTGGCAAACCTCAGATAAACAAGGACTTAAGATCCAGACAGGCATGTATTTAGTTTTATATGATCCCTTACCAAGAAGTGAAACAGCATTTTCCATGCTCATCTGCAACAACAATCCAGCTTCCTTTGCAACAGAAGGATCAGCCTCAAGTACTAATTCATCGTGAACCTTAGCAATGTCCAAGCAAGTGATCATTTTCTAATCAAACAACCTCAGTTGCAAATGTAAGCAAATTTCTTCAGGCAACAAAGAAGCAAATTTCTTCAGGCAACTAAGAGGTGATGAGGTATTGACTTTTTTTGTCCTCCTATTAGAGATTCTAAGCACTTCCATAACCAGAAATCCATGAAATTTGTCATAGCATCATCCAAACATTATAAATCGACCAACTATATGTTTCCTAACCAAACAAAACCATATTTCAGTTCACAGAAAACAAATAAAGAGATTGTAACAATATGAAAAATTCCTCCTGTGGCATTATTGTGATACATTTGATAAGTGTGAGAAAGCACGGGAGAAAATATTATTCTTCACAATAGAATGATACAATCACTCCTATATATAGATAATACATGTCTTACTCCTAATACATATAGGATTAAGGTTATTTACTACTATTTAATTACTAAACTAACACTCCCCCTCAAGCTGGTGCATATAAATCAAATGTACCGAGCTTGTTACATATATAACTAATACGAGGGCCAGTGAGGGACTTGGTGAAAATATCAGCAAGCTGATCATTCGACTTCACGAATTTTGTAGCAATATCTCTTGAGAGTATCTTTTCTCTGATGAAGTGACAATCAATCTCAATGTGTTTTGTCCTCTCATGGAACACCGGATTTGATGCAATATGAAGGGCAGCTTGATTATCGTACACAAGTTCCATCTGGCTGATGTCACCAAATTTCAACTCCTTGAGCAATTGTTTGATCCAAATTAGCTCACATGTTTCCATAGCCATTGCTCGATATTCTGCTTCTACACTAGATCGAGCAACTACATTTTGTTTCTTGCTCTTCCAAGACACCAATTGCCTCCTACTAAAACACAATATCCAGACGTAGAACGTCTGTCAGAAGGTGATCTTGCCCAATCAGCATCTGAGTAACCAACGATCTGCTCATGACCTTGATCCTCAAATAATAACCCTTTGCCTAGAGCCGATTTTATATACCGAAGAATGCGGACAACTGCATCCCAGTGGCTATCACATGGAGAATCCATAAACTAACTTACAACACTCACAGGAAAGGAAATGTCAGGTCTGGTCACTGTGAGATAATTTAATTTACCAACCAGTCGCCTATATCTTGCAGGATCGCTAAGCGGCTCCCCCTTGTCCTGGCAGAAGTTTAGAATTCGGATCCATCGGAGTGTCAATCGGTCTACAACCTATCATTCCTGTCTCCTCAAGAATGTCTAAGGCATACTTCCGTTGTGATATCGCAATACCTGAGCTAGACTGAGCGACCTCAATACCTAGAAAATACTTTAGTTTGCCAAGGTCCTTAGTCTGAAAGTGTTGAGAAAGATGTTGCTTCAATTTAGTAATGCCATCCTGATCATTGCCGGTAATAACAATATCATCAACATAGACTACCAGATAAATACAGAGACTCGAAGCAGAGTGCCGATAAAACACAGAGTGATCAGCTTCACTCCGAATCATGCCAAACTCCTGGATAACTGTGATGAATTTACCAAACCAGGCTCGAGGAGACTGCTTTAGACCATAAAGTGACTGGCGCAAGCGACACACAAGGCCACGAGACTCCCCCTGAGCAACAAACCCAGGTGGTTGCTCCATATAGACCTCATCCTCAAGGTCACCGTGCAAAAAAGCATTCTTAATGTCCAGCTGATAGAGAGGCCAATGGCGAACAGCAGTCATGGATAGAAAAAGGCGTACCGATGTTACCTTAGCCACGAGAGAGAAGGTATCACTGTAATCGACCCCAAATATCTGAGAATATCCCTTGGCAACAAGACGGGCCTTAAGGCGATCAATCTTGCCATCCGGACCAACCTTGACTGCATATACCCAACGACAACCGACAGTAGATTTACCTGAAGGAAGAGGAACGAGCTCCCAAGTACCACTCGTATGTAAAGCAGACATCTCGTCAGTCATAGCCTGTCTCCATCCTGGATGAGACAATGCTTCACCTGTAGACTTAGGGATAGAAACAGAGGACAAAGAAGAGATAAAAGCATAATAGGGTGATGACAAACGATGATAACTTAAACCGACATAATGGGGATTAGGATTAAGTGTGGTTCGTATACCTTTCCGAAGTGCAATCGGTGTACTAGGAAGAGACAAGTCCGCAGTAGGCGCAGGGTCAAGTGCACGACGTGAATCAGCTGGGCCTGATGCAGGGTGCGGACGACGATGATATGTCAAGAGTGGTGTTCTTGTGGCGGGGGATCTAGGAGGAGCCACACTAGACTCACCAACGGTTGGAATGGGTAAGACTTCTATGTCGGAAGGTGAAGGAGGAGCTATAGTAAACTCCTTAAAGGTCGGTATAGGTAAGACCTCAGATATATCAAGGTGGTCATAAGAGTTAAAGAAAGGCTTAGACTCAAAAAATGTGACGTCAGATGACATATACCTACGAAGATCAGGTGAGTAACAACGATATCCCTTCTGAACACGAGAATAACCAAGGAAGACACACTTGAGAGCACGAGGAGCTAACTTATCTTTCCCAGGGGCTAAATTATGAACAAAACAAGTGCTCCCAAAAANTACTTACGAAGATCAGGTGAGTAGCAACGATATCCTTTCTGAACACGAGAATAACCAAGGAAGACACACTTGAGAGCACGAGGAGCTAACTTATCTTTCCCACGGGCCAAGTTATGGACAAAACAAGTGCTCCCAAAAACACGAGGGGGAAGAGAGTACAAGGGTGACTCAGGAAACAACACCGAATGCGGGATCTGATTCTGGATGGGAGATGAAGGCATCCGATTAACCAAATAACAAGCTGTGAGAACTGCATCGCCCCAAAAACGCAGCGGAACATGAGATTCAATGAGAAGAGTGCGAGCAGTCTCAATGATGTGCCTATTCTCTCTCTGCAACCCCATTTTGCTGAGAGGTACAAGGACAAGAGGTCTGATGAATAATTCCTTGAGAAGTCATAAACTGCTGAAATTGAGTGGATAAATATTCTAAGGCATTATCACTGCGAAAAGTGTGAATAGAAACACCAAATTGATTTTTAATTTCAGCACAAAAATTCTGGAATATAGAAAACAACTCAGAACGATCTTTCATTAAGAAAATCCAAGTACATCTTGAATGATCATCAATGAAACTAACAAAATAACGAAATCCCAAGGTTGAACTGACTCTACTAGGACCCCATATATCAGAATGAACTAAAGAAAAAACAGACTCTGCATGACTCTCAATACTACGAGGAAAGGAGGCTCGGGTATGTTTCCCGAGCTGACATGACTCACACTCTAATGTAGATAAACTAGACAAACTAGGCACCATCTTCTGAAGCTTGGATAAGTTTGGATGTCCTAAACGTCTGTGAATTAGGTCTGGAGGATCTGTAACTAGACATGCCTTGGAGGAATTGAGTGAGTTAAGGTAGTAAAGGCCTTCTGATTCAAGTCCTGTTCCAATCGTCTGTCCCGTACTGCGGTCCTGCATAACAAAAGAATCATCAATAAAATATATATCACAATGGAGGGCACGAGTCAAACGACTAACAGATGCAAGATTAAAAGGACAGCCAGGGACATAAAGAACGGAATCTAGAGTGACAGAGGGTAGGGGATTCGCTTGTCCAACTCCTTTTGCTTTAGTTTGAGACCCATTGGCTAAAGTAACAGTGGGAAGAGACTGTGAATACGCAATATTTGACAAAAGTGATTTATTACCAGAGATATGATCAGAAGCGGTTGAGTCCACAACCCATTGTCCAAGAGTATTAGACTGGGAAACACAAGCAAAAGAATTACCAGCAACAGAAGTATCAATCTGAGCAACAGAGGCTACTTGTGGAGATGTCTGCTTACTTGCTCGGTATTGAAGGAACTCATTATACTCCCCTTCAGATAAAGAAAGTCTCTGGTTAACTATAGTCTCGGTCTGAGCAACATAAACATTTTCGGGTGAACGACCATGTAAAGAATAGCACACGTCACGAGTGTGTCCAAGTTTATGACAATAAGACCACTTGGGTCTAGACCTTCCAAAACGACCTCCTCCTCGTCTATTCTCCATAGTTTGAGATGCCTGATTGTCCACTGACTGGGATACGAGAACAAATGAGTCAAGTGTCTGTGATGAGCTCACTGGGTGACTTGGTGCTGCAGCAAGGCGAAGTAATCGAGAGAATAATTCATCAATTGTGGGGACAGTCGGACTAGCCAAAATCTGATCGCGTACTGAGTCAAGATCATTAGGAAGTCCAGCAAGAGTAAGAACTAGAAACATCTTTTGTCGCTGCTCTTGTTGCTTTTCAACACTAGCAGAAACTGGCATCAACTTCTCAAATTCCTCCATGACTGCGTGTACTTGTCCCAAGTAAGTAGACATATCTAATTCATGTTTCTTTAAATTTGTCATCTGCGATATCACATCATAGAAACGAGATATGTCATTAGTGTATAAAGTGCGAGCCGTTTCCCAAACCAAATAACATGTCTAGAATGGACGAAACAAGGGTATCAACTTGGAATCAATAGATCTCCACAGAATACTGCAAAATTGAGCATTGATCTTCTCCCAGTGAGCTTTGGCCTTTTCATCTCCTTCGCTAGACTTCTTGAATAGATGATCTTGAACACCTTGACCTTTACACCACAGCTCGACAGACGAAGCCCAAGCTAAGTAGTTTGAACCTCCCATTAAAGGTTCTGAGGTAATCATAATACCGGAACTGCCAGAGCCCGGATTTTTAGACCCGAAAACATCAACTCCCAAAGACATTGTTGGATTGAAGAGAGGTCTATAAAATTACACCTAAATAATAGAAAGAACCAATTGGAAATTCCTTGAAACAGATGACGGAAGTTTCAAAGTCGTCGGAATCTGTCGGAAATAGTACCAATGGACTCAGAATTTATGAGCGAGTAGGTTGTCCTCAAGAAGCTTGGCCAAAAAATGGCCGGAGAGGCTCTCACGCGCCGGCGCGTGGTCTCACGCGCGCGCCGGAAAAGTTCCTGCTGGTGGCGCGTGGGAGCGCGTGAAGGGTTTTCCGACGGAGATTTTTTCTAGGGTTGGTCGCCGGAGGCCGATCTACTTAGTGGTGGTGTTGGTTTTTGCACAACACTGATGAAAAGTGATTTTTTACTGCGGCAGACCCGTGTTTGCCGGAAAAAGACTTCCGGTTGATTGATTTCTCTTCCCGGAGTCGCTGGAACACGATTGCTCTGATACCATGTGAGAAAACACGGGAGAAAATATTATTCTTCATAATACAATGATACAATGAGCCTTATATATATATATATATATATATATATATATATATATAATACATGTTCTACTCCTAATACATATAGGATTAAGGTTATTTACTACTATTTAACTACTAAACTAACAATAAGCACACAATTTTACCAATCAACTAGACCTGTATCAGTGTAATAAAAGAAAACATTTAGTTGAAATGATCAAATAAGTATATCAATTTTCAAATTTGAGTTCTTGAACTTTTGGGACTCTCATTGTAATACAACTCATAGAAGTATGTCAAACATTCCGGGACATCCCTGATCAATTGAACCAAAGTGTAAGTTGTTACTGTAAAAAAGAATGCTGACTGTTTTATCCCTCTTTTTCTTTAGAGACAAACAAGTGTTTTCTGAGAGTACCAGAAACTGATTGGGGATGTGAATTGTCAGCCTCATAATTGAAAAACAAATGAAATACCAAGTGAAACATTTTCTGTCCAGGAAGAGAATACTCGAAAACTACCTGTAATATGATCCGGCAACGTCCTTTAAGCACATGAAACTTTTCATCAACCATAGAATTGGACGGAAACTTCTCAAAGTTATCAAGCACAGAATGGATGTTTATCATTGCAATCTTGATAATGTCTGCAGCTGACCCCTAATTACAGTAATAAAGACAAAAAGGGCAATGATAGAATGCGAAAACAGAAAAGGCAAATGATTGAGGAAAGGAAGGGGGCAGGAGAGTCAGAGTGGAAAAGAAAGCAAAACTACCTGGCAGATAGAATTCACAGCTTGCCTCTGAGCTTTAGACTTTTCCTTACTGTTTCCAAATTTTATTTTTGCCAAGAAGCGCTTTCGTCCCTTGAGGGTCTCTATATAACTGCATCACAAAAAGAAAGAGGGAAACAATTCAAGGAAATACCAATACAAAAGGCTGTATAGGTAACGAAAAGTAATAACATGTGACTGCACCAAATACAAAAAATGAGTAACTTGGAAAGAAAGAAGATCAACTAATACAGAAGGCACAGCTGCAAAGCCATTCACATTCAGTTTTAAGCAGATCAACATGGCCATCTACAATCTGTGTGCAACATATGAATGTTGGTAGACCTGATCTTCCCACATCTACGTCAAGATTTCTCTAATTTCCATCCGGAACAGACAAAAGTAAAGGCAACGTCTATCAACGATTGAATAGTAACATTACTCCTAGGTATGATGAATCGGGAGCAGGAAGGATATAAGGAAAAGGCAATGGGAAGATTTAAGCGAGACGAAATGCAATAAATAGAGGAGATAGAGAAAGAGGGAGAGAGAGAAAGAAACAAAGAGAGTGAGAGAGTAAGACTAACAAGCATAATATAAAATCTAAAAGATGAATATAATGATACATAAAATGATTTCTAGAATAATTCATCGTCTTCTACTATTAAATCTTCCAATCTCTAGAACTTGCTTCAGTGCATATATCAGAACATTCTCCAGTTGATGCATTGACAACCTGAGAGGTGCAATGACAGCCATATTTTATTTTTATCTTGAGAGAGCTATCAAAAACTACTTCATCACGAAAACTAACAAGAAAAAACCAACAAAAACAAAAGAACACAAAAAAGGGACAAAAAAAAGAAAGATCCTCCAGTTAATATATAAAAAGTCAGATACTGTAGCAGGCATTTTCTCATCCAGGAATGAGAAGTTTTCAGTAAGTGCACAGGAGATGGAAACAAAGGCAACTTGTGATCCACTACGTGCAACACAGCCATTAAATGACCCTGAATGTGAGCCCTTGCAAGAAATTTATAAGAAACACATATGAGCATGAACAGGGATGGAGCCAGGGTTTCTGTGATTGCTGTGGCAGGCACGAGGCAAAATATAGAGAAATGTTACTACAACTTAGAAAACCACATCTATACAAGCTTAACGTGAAAAAAGAAAGAAGGAAAGCTCAAGTAATAAATATAAACCAGAGATTAATTTTTTTCACCTAAACCTGAGATTAAAAACATGAAATGAAAACCTATAGTGGCTTGATATATTAGGAGATCGACTTAGTTTCAAGTACTTCAACCAAAATTACTCTTATCTGCATCTAATACAGCATAATGAAATGGAAGTAATAAAGAGAAGAAATAGCAAAATAATTTTTAAAATATAAATTGAAAGATCTAAAGCAAAATTGGGCCAAAGTGACCATGAGCCTTAGATTGGCATAATTGTTTTTAAAATAATAATGCAAAGGATTATATGACGTTTTCATAGTCTAGTGTACAAACATGTAACTCCTTGGTTTGTGCGGTTTATTTTTCTTGGCAATCAAGTTATAGCTTAGTCAGTAGATTAAGGTTCTCTCTAGCTTTGGGGATATTTGGTCTCCTCAATGTAAATGTATACACATTTACCCATAAGTGCATATGTACGTTCAGACCACTTATGCCAACTTCTGGACCGTAGAATAATAACTGTAACTTTCAGAAAAAAGCTAGACAATCAAAGGCTAGTGAAACTAACTTTAACAAAATTGAACTCACCCTTTCTCACGGCAGGATGTTACTGCTTCCTGTAGCCAGGAAGCAACACCAGGGAAAGATCTTTTAAAACTTTTGATTCTTTCAGCAGCTTCATCTGAACTACAATCTATTTGTTCTGCAAGGCTCTTAGCTCCCATTCCATAAAGAATGCCGTAGACCAACCTTTTAGTTTGATCTCGCTCCTCTTGACTCACAACCGACTCTGCTTTACCTGTCCATTTTGCAGCAATCATGGTGAAGACATCACCGTGGGGTTCACTAAGCAGCTCGATCAATGAGGAATCTTTAGAGAAATGGGCCATCAATCTCAGTTCTATTTGGGAATAATCTGCTGTTAACAGTAACCAATTCTCCTGCAAAAGAGAATAAAATATTTGATTGAAACCATCCAAAAAGATACTTCACAGAAACTTAAGATTACCCAAGAGATACCTGAGTAGATACAAAAAAATCACGAGCATTGATCTTATAATTATTGACATCTAGCTGACCAACGTCTTTGTCCTCGTTATTCATTTTGAAGTCAACCATATGTTCAACACACTATACGTATGACAAAAAGATAAATTAACCGTTTAGATATATTATCTTTGAGAGGAGGATACATTAATAACAATGAAATAATGGAATAAAAAGGAACCTGAAGGTTAGGTTCCTCCATTGACAGTCGCCCTGTTGCTGTTGACGTCTGGAGCCAATGACCGTGCAGTGTGTACCTTTGTGTCCTCATAGATAGTCTAGCAAGTGAACAAATTGACCCCAACGTACAATTCAAGAGTTTTGCTAGGGTTCGGTGCTCTTTAATGACAGGAATTATTGGATGTTCATTCCTGAATAAAAAGGGAAAAACTTCAATATAAACAATTAGGAAGACACCGTGGAATTTAGAACAGAGCATTGGACATGCATGCCAATTAATGATCAAAGCAAACAAGCAAAAAATGGAACAATTGATGCTCTAGAAAGCAAGAAATCTTAACTACTCGGCGGATTTGTTGAAAAGACCGCCAGCTTTAGCTTACAAGTTGGAGCAGCTGACACTTCTCATCTAACTACCAGATATCTGAGTACAACGTCACATATTGCTTGAACTGTTTGTTGTGTGCCATATGAATTGTCAAAAATTTATTCCAACACTCATTTTTTTTTATAAGGTAAATTGTATTAATCAAAAGGGAGAGAACTCCCGTATACAAGAAGTATACCAAAAAGTAGAGAATTTAAATCAGAACATGATTCTCTACAAAAGACGCCCAATCTTCTATACAAATGGGGGCTACATGAGTGCACCAAAAAGCGGTCAAAGATAAAAGACTATTCTTAAGATGTGAAAAAGTAGACTCAATCCCCTCAAAAGCTCTCCTATTTCTCTCCCCCCAAACTATCCACATGAGAGCTAACGGGGCGTACTTCCACGCCTTTTGCTTTCTTCTTCTATGGACACCGGCCCAGCTATATAATATTTCCTTTACAGTGCTTGGCATCACCCATTGAACACCAAAAAGGTTCAAAATTTCCCTCCACAAAGCCGAGGACACAGGGCAATGCAACAAAAGATGATCAACTTCTTCCCCTGAGCTTTTACACATGTAGCACCAACTAACAAGTGTAATTCCTCACTTTCGCAGATTCTAAGCTGTCAAAATCACCCCCTCGCCGCTAGCCATGCAAAAAAGCACACCTTCGTAGGTGCCTTAGGAATCCAGATCGAGGAGTATGGAAAAGAGGCCTCCTCTCTCACCAACATACTCTGGTAAAAGGACTTTACGGTGAACAAACCGTCGCCACGCAAACCCCATCTCCAAGAATCACAGGATGGCTGGGGCCTGTCTTGCCCATATAGCAGTGTCAATAAATCTTGAAGCTCCACAATCTCCCAATCTTGCATGTTCCTCCTAAATGAGAGGTCTCATACTACCCCCTTCATGCTCCTTACGAATCTGTTGGACCAACAATTCCTTCTGATTTGAAATTCTAAAAACGTGGGTGAAGGCGACCCTCAGAGGATCCTCTCCACACCACTTATGATTCCAAAAGCTGATTCTCCTTCCATCTCCCACCGTGTAAGTGATGTTGCCACTGAAGGATTCCCAATTCTTCATGATGCTCCTCCACATGCCACACACGAAAGGTGATGTGATTGCCTTGGTCCTCCAACCCCCTCCCGTGGAATCGTACTTTTCTACTACTATGACCTCCCTCCATAGAGCATGCTCTTCAACCCCGAATCTCCACAACCACTTCCCCAACAAAGCTCTGTTGAATACTCTAAGATCTTTTACTCCAAGTCCACCCCATTTCTTTGGGAAAGTGATTGTCTGCCAATTCACTAGATGAAACTTTCTAATTCCATCTGCCGCATCCCAAAGAAAATTCCTTTGAAGCCGCTCCAGTTTTTCTGTGATGCTCACAGGAGCTTGCAACAGAGACAAGTAATAGGTGGGCACTATGTTGCTCGGACTCTTCAAAAATATTGCCGGGTGCATGTCGGATTCTCCAAAAGTAGTGTATTTTTGGAGAATCTGACACGGGTGCGGCAGTATTTTGGAGAGTCCGCACAACATAGGGTGGGCATACTCGATAAAGTGCTTTTAATGAGCACTTCCTTGCCGCCTTTTGACAAGTACCGTTTCTGCCAGCCTGCTAATCTTTTTTCAACCCTTTCGATCACTGGATTCCAAACCGTAGTATCCTTATGCGAAGCGCCCAATGGGAGACCTAGGTAAGTAGTGGGAAGGGAGCCCACCTTACAACTGAGAACATAAGACAAAGCATCAATGTTAGCAACCTCACCCACGGGGAAAATCTCACACTTGTCGAGGTTGATTTTGAGCCCTGATACTATCTGAAACCACTGCAGGACCTGCTTCAGGCAGGTCAGCTGATCCATATCGGCATCACATGTCATCCGCAAAAAGCAAATGAGAGACTCTTCGGGCATTGGGCACCTCGATCGGAGCTGAGAATCCTCTCAAGAACCCTCCGCCCGACGCAGGATCCATCATTTTACTCAGAACATCCATCACTAGGATGAATTGCATGGGGATAGGGGCCTTGCCTGAGACCCCTGGAGCTGCCAAAGAAACCACACGGGCTACCATTAACCAGGACAGAGAATCTGACTGAGGAAATGCAGAACTTGATCCATCCCTCCATCTTGCCCAAACCCCATCCGCATCATAATGAAATCAGAAACTCCCAATTGATATGGTCGAAAGCCTTCTCAAGGTCCAACTTGCATAGTAAGTCGGGTTCTCTATTTTTCCTTCTGGAGTCTACAATTTCATTTGCCACCAAAGCAGCATCCAGGATCTGCCTACCTTCCACAAACGCATTCTGGGAGGACGAAACAGACACGTCAAGGACCTTCTTGAGTCTGTTGGAGAGCACTTTAGAAATAATCTTATAAGAAACTGGGGTTCTCCAAACATACCAGTCTCTAACAAACTAAAAGCTCCTAGCGAACACCAGACCTAATGTAAGTGTACCAACTTAAATAACTCTACATCCTAACTGGTTTGCTATCATACATATGGAAATTTTGTTGTAGTCACAATAGGCAGCATAGACAAGGAGGAACATACAGCCATGGAATAAAAAAGGACATCGAAAACGAGTGCCAAATGAACCTGTCCGAGCCAATGGTTCTTTTTACTCTTTTGTTGGGGTGTGGGTCGGGGAATTACGATCAGTCATAATATGCAGCATACACAGCGAGGACGATACAACTAACCATGGAAAGAACTAAATCAAATAGATGTAAAAACTAGTGGTGTGACAATGAATACGGCCCTAGCTAAAGGTTATCTTCACTTCTTCAGTTGGGGTGGGGCCTGCGGGATTGTTGAGGCAGCATGGACAAAGAGGATAACAAAAGTAACTATGGAAAATACTAAACAAAAATGACATAAAACCTTGTGGGTTAACAATGCAACTGGCCCTAGCTAAAGGCTCTTTCTTTTTACTTCTTTTGTTTAGGATGAGGGACCAGAGAATAAATGATCCTAGATAACCGCACAGAAAATAATCATGCAGTAGGAGGTAAGAGTTGAGTGGCACCAAGTTTCAAGTGAAACACAAGGTAACTTGCTTGAGTAGGTATTATATTGAGAAAAATATCTTTCGCTACCTTAGCAAATCCAAGCAATGCTTATCAGTACTAGGGTGCTGTTTTCCGTTTTTATGTCCTTCTGGAATAGGGAGCTTTAGATGCCCATAGAGTACATTCGCAATATCTGCTGCCGTGTACAATGAAAAAGTCATGCCAGCCAACTTGTAAGCTTCTTTTTCCAGAATCTTCAGCTTTCTTCCCAGAATTTGTCGTGCATGTAGGCATCCTTCCATGTCAACACCTATTCCACAGAGCTCCATGTCTGCAAGAATATTGACCTACAAGATAAACACAGATATCAGTTACTTCCAACATTGAGAATGACATGCCTTTGACAAGTAATAAAAATTTCCTGTGCAGAACATCTGAATCATTGCTCTCCAACCAGGAATGAAGGGATAGTGATCCTCTCTAGTATAAAAGCTTGAGATATTCAGAAAAAGAAGCAGTTCTATTTTGCTTGATTACCAGAACAGTTTTTGGTAGCATCAAAATTAGAAAAACAAATAAATAAATAAATTACACTAAGCATGAGATGAAGGTCAAACCATTATTAATAGTGAGATAGATCTTCCAGGGAAAGATACTTCGGGCTCATTGCTTATACTCTATTTAAAATTCCAAAACTGAAAAGATTTCTTTTTCTACAGAGGCATAGACATTGTTGTATCGATTAGAAAATGAACAATAAAATTTACAAATCTGCAATACCAAATCAACGGATGCTTTTTCAGTTCTTCATAAGGAAGAGGACAATTACTACTTTATAGCAAGCAAATTTCGTGATGCAACACCCCACAAGGTACAAAGTTATACGTATTTCCTTTCCTTTTCCCAACTGACATGTATTTGGCCTTTAAGGCTCATGCCAGCTTATTCTGCCTCAAATAAAGAAAGAGAATAAGATTGATAGAATAACACATTATCTATGTCAATTTTCTTCTTAACTTGATATCTTGGATAACTAATTTTTTGACTTCATCACATAATCCAATTTTTTGTCCTCTGCTGGGTAAGCATTAAAATACTCGGAAAAGGCCAACTTTACTATGGACATTAATTTATTTATAGCAAAGAATTCAATTCTGCATTAGCAACCAGAATAAAGTTGCACGAACTTGTGGCCAGTCTCCCCTTTCCTCGGATCCTGGATGTGGCAGTAATGAACTAACTTGTTACAGGTAGACCAGTTAAAGGTTGGATAACTTTGATCTCCCTATAGCAAGAGAGACAGAAAAAGCTTACACTTCCCTTATTTTACAGGATTTAATATCAATCTATCACAAGTTAGATTGCAAGATGAAATCCGCCTTCGCAATGATTTCTAGAAGGGATTAAATATTGTATGGCTGCACTAGGAATGGATTGCATGCAAATATCTTTTTACCAATGGCATTTCAGTTGCTCCAAAAGCCTCAGCAAGTCCTTCAGAAATGACTAGTTTCCATAGAACAGAACACAAGGCTCGTGTTTGTGCTACTCGACGACAACAACCATTATGAGCAACTTGTCGCATCTGATTCTTCCATCTACCATTTCGATTAGCGGCAGCAGCAGCCTCAATGGATAACCTTTTCTTCACTTCCTGCAGGAATACGGTAACCTTAGAGGACAAATTTTAGACACTAATGCACTTATAATCATCAATTACTCAATGGGCCACTCCAAATTACAGTAGTATCATTAGATATTGAACCTATTAGAAGATGAACCAGCACATGATGTTCCGGGATAGTAAAAGGCTAGATTATCTAGTTAACGGATACCTCAGTGACAGCATTTCATAGACCTCACGCGCGCGCCTGGGGGGAGGGGGGGTAAGCAGCACTCTGCATAACAACCTCTATGCAGACAAACGATAATATGTATGAGCTGATTACTAACAAGACAATAGAGTTACCTTTTCTATACTTGGACCAGAACCTTTCTCCTCATCAGGCCAGAGGATCCAAGCTACTATACACAAGTCAATTGCATCTTGAACGGGAACAGGAGACAACAGAAAGCAATTGTTCTCAATAAGATCCACACCAACAGTCTTGACCAATTGACTCAAGCCACCAAATCTCTGAATTGAAACAGTAGGATGCTTGAGTACCTGAATCTGAACTTTTAAGTTCCATGTAAACTTTTTTATATCTTTTTTCCTTATTATGGTACTAATTCTATTCCAACGCTGTATTGCTATCTCCCACTGAAGCTTTGGTGGTAGAGAACTCCCAGAATCACCACAGGTAACGGGCGAAGATTGGCCTTTCCTTCTGCTGTTGGACCAAAATAAGTCTCTCGGAAGATTTACATAATAGACGGGAGAGTCCTCCCAACAAATAGCTATGCCATATATTTCAAAAGGGGCAATGCTGTTCAGTGCAGACTTTTTGCTGAAGTGGACATCAAAGTAGAACTCTCCAGCAGCTTCCCAGAGACCCAGGAAAGAATCAAATCCACCAGCAACAGCAGTAGCATTCATAGGACCCTTCTCTGATGCTTCTTTGACTCTTCCATTACATATCTCACCTCCTTCACATTGCTGTTTCCCAACATTATTATGATCGTCATAAGTACCACCTCCTTCAATGCCCTTAATTTTTAAAGTTGGTGGGGAAGTCTTCGCATTATCAATATGATGAGTAGTTTCATGAAGTTTACCACTAAGACCATTTGATCTTTCCATATCAAATGCCTCTTTGTCGGCAACTGTTTTCCGCTTTGAATTATCTCCACCTGCATCTGAAATAGTAACATTGACCTCCTTACTTCTTTCCAGGAATAATGTGGAAAGGACTTGATTCGCGTTCTCCAGGCTAACAAAGCTACTAGTTGACCCTTCTGCAGAGGAGGTACTAGCTTCTTTGCGAGCACTATGTCCAGCAGCAGTAGATATGACAGGCTGGGCAAGCGTTCGGACATCAAGTCCAAGCGACCTGAAAGCTGAGAATGCAGCAAGCCTTGCTTCCTCAGCTTTATCAAGAACAATCTTGCGTGCACCATTTTTTATCTTTTTTGCAACTCCTAATTGGATCCTCCGTTGTGCAGAACCTTCCATAGTTGATAAAGCAATTTTCCCAATTAACAGACAAATAAATAAATCATTTAAAATGGCTATCCACGTATTAAATCACAGGAAAATTGGTATGCATACGAAAACCCGAAGGAATACCAGTAGAAGGAATAAGGGGATAGTTAAAATATGCATGCCATCAGAAGTACAATATATTGAAATGCGGTTTCTTGTTCAAATAGGAAGTGGAGACTCTAGTGTTGCGTCATATGAATACGAGAAAATTAGTCCAGCACACTGCAAGGAAACATGAACTGTAGAAGGAAGAAGCATACGGAAGCAAGAAGACTGATGGTGACATTACATTTCTCAACTTATGTTGCTTGTTAGTTGTTACAAAATCTTGGAAGACTTACAGAACCATATGAGAAGTCAGTCATAAGCATCATAGTTTATTATTTCCACATTGCTTCTCAAATGTAAGGATGCCAAAACCAGATAGACCAATCCACGGATAAATGCAACGAAAGTAATGGTCTCCATCCAGCACGTGAAGCATTAAGAGTAAATAACAGACCAACAACGTGGGCCCAAATCATCGAAACCTCACCTTGCTCAGCCCATGATGAAGACTCAAAAAGTACTTTGACAATCTCAGGAATTGATGCTTCAGCAATTGCTTCAGGTGTCCGAAAACCAGCTTTATACAGTGCTCGAGCTCGGGAACCCTGGTGACTTCTAATTAGTTTTAAAGAACTTGACTAAAATATATAGAAAATATAAATGGAGGAGAAATTCAGTTACCTTAACATATGGAATGGTGGTGAGCTCTACAATCTCTGCCCTCACTCCAAATGAGACACGATTTTGGAACTTTGATACTAAGCCTTCAAGATCATGCCAACCAAGCCTCTCACAGAAGACAGAAACCATGGAAGCAAACCTTCCAGCATTTTCTTGTAAGGCCTGAACCATGCCCCTTGCGACCTTAAACGCATCACAAACCTCGACAACTGGCACTTCCTTCATCCCATAATGAGACATTTGGAATTAGGAAGACTATGAAAAGACTACTTCTTAAGCAACAACTAAAACAATTCAGTGAGAGACAAGCATTGCAAGATATCAACAATTAGCTAGAGAAAAAAGTGTTGAAGGAGTAAAATGATGCAAATCATCGAGTTCAGTACTTGCAGTTGCAGGTGCAACAAGAGAACCCCTTGCGACCTTAAACGCATCACAAACCTCGACAACTGGCACTTCCTTCATCCCATAATGAGACATTTGGAATTAGGAAGACTATGAAAAGACTACTTCTTAAGCAACAACTAAGACAATTCAGTGAGAGACAAGCATTGCAAGATATCAACAATTAGCTAGAGAAAAAGTGTTGAAGGAGTAAGATGATGCAAATCATCGAGTTCAGTACTTGCAGGTGCAACAAGAGAATAAAAAATATATATTGAAGATTAGATGATTTGAGGAACACAAGGCACACCTATTTCTAGGTGTTAAACACAAGACACATATGACGATTTTCTAATGTGGGACTATCTCACATAAGAACACAACTCCTCTAATACTCTACTCTTAACATTCTAACACTAAAACTTACTCCCTCCATCCCAATTTATGTGGCACCATTTGACTTGGCATGGAGTTCAAGAAAAAATGAAGATATTTGCAACTTATGGTCTAAAGCAAGCCTTAGACATTTGGGTGGCTATAAATCATCTACTAAGGGTAGAATGGGAATTTTAAAGTTAAATTATTTCTAAATATAGAAAATTGACATTCTTTTTGGGACAGACTAAAAAAGAAAGTGTGTCACATAAATTGGGATAGAGGGAGTACTATTCTAACAGCAGGGGTTCGCAATAGAGCATAATAAGTGTGTTGTATACTGAAACATTCCATGAAGAAGAGGTGATAGACAGAGATACAGTAGTGTTTGATATCCATTTCACAGATTTTACCTGCACGAGCCTTGACAATATAAGAGCCACAAAGAATCTCCTACAAATGCGAAGCATGTGCTCATCTGAAGGCATATGGTCATTCAGAGATCTATTATCAAACTTCCCCTGTAACCCTTTAGTACCAGCCTTTGACCTATACGATGTACGAACTGGTGCACCATGAGCCATTCGCATCAAAAAGGGTTCTTGAACTCCCACCCGATTACCAACTGACTGCACATCAATACACACAGCGCAAGATTATCTCCATCGCAATCATCATGATTGTAGGAACAAATCTCTATATATATATAAAGCTGGGAAAAAGAAAAGTGACGTGGCATATCTCTTAGACTAGGATTCTCATTAATCTTTTTTCTCAATTTTTTGCCCTTTTCTTTTTGTTTTTAATTTAGTAAATTAGCCCAATAATGCATTTAGCTTTATATGTTACCTACTTTATTGTGATCTTTAAACTACACTAATTGTGGGAATACTCATATTTATCCGTTATCTTAAAAGGTCCAATGGTCACCTTCTTAAAATACCACGCTGGATTTGTAACGATAACAAAAAGTTGAAACGGAATGGATAATTAAAATAGAGAAAGGTAATGAAAAGCAGTAAATGTTAATGAATATCGATTAAAAGGGTATAAATGTTAGCCTTGGCAACACAAGATCTCAAGATAACTGAACGAACAAATTTTTTGCCGGGATATAATAGTTCCAGATTGATCATTGCAAAAGGATCTTAACAGCCTCAGGTAACGAAGTCATTCATCAGTAGAGCTTTTTGAAGATGTATATCACTTCCTAAATAATTTTTACAGTGAGCAAAATTTTGATTATCATAATTAATGAATTTACAAACTTTTATATCAAGAAAAAAAATACATGTGTGGACTTGGATCTCATGTTTCCAAGGAACTTAATGAATCGAAGATCAAAAGCACTCATGATCACCTGCGAAGATATCTGTGAAGTCGTGTGACAGCGTGAGGATGGTGCCAAATACTAAATGTTAGTTCTTTCCTCTACTCTTTTATCATCTATAAAGAGTGTAAATATTTAGATTGTATAAGGAGCTATTGAGGAACACGAGTAAGTTTGTGAAACTTACTTTGGAGTAGAGAATAGATTCAGCGCGATGAGAAAAAGAATTGGTGTTTGGGGGGAGACAAGTACACTGAATGGGGAAAAAATAAAGAAGAAACGGAAAGAAAATGGAAAAATCTAAAAAAATGAATAATAAACATAGAAAAAGAAAGGAATACTACATACGTTTTTTGTTTCACTTTTTGTTTTGGGTAACTTCAGCAAGTGGTATTAGATTTTCAGGTAGTAAAATTAGTGTCTCTCATATTCATTGAACATTTTTATGTGAAGGTTATGTTCTTAATCAATTTGTGGTTTTATTTGTTAAGAATTAGAAGAAGTTCCAATGTTGATATACTAGGGCCATGACGCAGGAGAATCACTGGCCATTGCTAAATCTACGGCAATGAAAAAGAACAGCAAATATCAAAGACTGATTAGTACTTAGTAGGATCCTATATTAAGGGGGTAATTGCAGAGAACTACAATGCGCAGTCAGTATATTCTAACAAGCAAGTCCACACTCACCTGCCAATAAGTCATGACTGAAATGCCCGTATTGAGTTTTCTTCAAAAATTTCTAATGGGGCAATTCCTGATTAATTTGTTGTAAAATATTGTTTGGCTATGTTGTATAATGCCATTGAGATCGAAAATCTAATTTAGATCTAATTATGAATGCACAGATTTGTTTGAATTTATTTATTTGAATACTTTCTTGAAGTTAAAGAAATCTGTAGCCAACACTTGGTTGTTTCTGTTTTTTTAGTACCTTTTTCACTCTTTTCTTTTTGTCAATTTCCTTTCTTTCTTCGATAAAATTTTATAGCAATATTATATCAAGGGGAAGAGTCATGAAGAAGAGATGGTGTGGCACCTTCTGGATATAAAAATATATTATCACTTTGGAAAAACTTTAAGTTGTTTTTTCTCCTCATTAAAGCCTAGTATTTAATAATTAATTTTTATCTATCTTCCTGTATATAATTTTGTTATTTGACGAGATCGATTATATGGCACATCTTTAGACTAGAAAACATATGCATCTTTTTTCTCATTTCTTTTTTTTCCTCATCAATAAAGCTCAATACCCTTAAATTCATCACATATAATTATTACTATTACAATTGTCAAAATATTAGTTAGGAATACCATTTAAACGGAACAAAATACAAGAAAATTACGTTATAATTTTTCTATATTCAAAAGTATCAAATACAATTATGAATTAATAAATATTAAAGAATTATGACATTAGTGAACTATTATTATGAAAATGATAAGCAAGGGAATTTGGCAAGAGGATGTAGGTAAGCCCCAAACTCTCTAAATACAATTACTAATAAATATTAATAATGAATAATATTTCAACAGTGAAGGAAGGCTAGGGGATTTCATTGCCTTTTTTTCCTCAATATAATGTTTTGGAACAAATTCTCTCGCCAATGTATCCTTACTGCATAGATCTATGCTTGGTTAAAATTTCTGAACTTCCAGAGTAGCAATTTGGTTGACATTCCAAAAGTCTGGCTTACCTTTTCGACCGTTCTTTGTAATTTACGTTAAATAAACTTCAAATGCTAAAACTTATTTAAGCAGTGTATCAACGACATCTTAACAGAGGCGATTGAAGATATTACAACCGCATCGAGTTGATCAAGTTGTCTTCAATGATGAAATATTATATTTGTGATAATAAACTTATAGAATTAATTAAGATTCATACGCCTTTAAATAAAACTTTTTTTTGTTCTATCTCAATTAATTAAATTCCCAAAACATCATTTGTAAATTTACTTTAACTGTATTCACTAGTTAACTTCTTAAATAATGTCGGACAATAATCAAATTAGCAACCAAGCACAAACCCATGACCCCAAATCTTGGCATGCCACCTTATAGCACACAGAAGCTGTCTGGAAGCATTAAAATCACTTTGAACATTAACTTATTAAACGTTCAAGCTAAAGTATTCAATTAGCATTGACTATTGAGAACTTAAAATCAAGTGACCGATCATTAAAATACATGTTCCTGCTGAAGAACGTTTTTTTCCTGTAATTCTTGATGTAATAAGATACTTTAGGGTAGAGGAAGAAAACAAAAACTCCATAATGTACCAGTTAACCTAGCATCTTAGTTGACTATGCAAGATACTTCAGCTACAAATCCTTGAAGACTGTTATGCAGTTAACATTAAGGAGTCATATGACTTCCCGTGTCAGAGAACAAGAAATTAGCTCCAAACTACAGCACCTTGCATGTAACAAGAACACTTTTTCAACTATACAAAAAATAGCTCAGGAATCATTAGCATGCTTTCCTTGCAAAGCTGACAAATGTTAGAGAAAGCTCAACCCATCCAAACTTATTTGTCAAGGAAGGAGATGAATATTTTTTAGATAATTGACAGGAGCTGAACAATTTAAGAGTGGTTGAAGTCCTGCCTTGGCTAATACGTGAAGTCTACTGGTCATATTATTCGTCTATTGGAAAATACATCAAATGAGTGAAAGACGTGGCAAAGGTAAACTCCTGAACAATAAGCAAGTGAAGGATAATCTAGCGGCATGTAAGGTTCAATCAAGCAAATACAACAAGATGGACATGGGGCAATCTCACAGAGAACGAGAAGACAGGAGGACAGAGCGTAGAACAACTTGGGAAATAAAAACACACAACCCCCTCCCCCAACAAAAAAAAATCATGCAATTATGACAATGATATAGAAATGAACTGATGATTATGGAGCAAAACGCTATAGTTCAGTTACCTGATCCAGGGCAGACAACTCCATGAACCTCTGGTAATACAGTTCCCAGTCAGGCTCAACATCAACATTAATGGGTGTCACTAAGTAAACAACATGCAGATCAGATGCAAGCACAAACCCTTCCCTCGCTCTAATCAAATCATCCAAGACAACCTAGAAAACAAGAGAACGAGCATTATTGGATTCCCGTTCCAATATTTGTACTCCACTCAATTGCATAAATGTTAACAATGACCATTTGGGTGGAAGCACAAAATTGACAAGCAATAATATGATGAAAAAGTGATAGCAAGTGGAAACAACTTCAGATGTTACCAGTGATTCTTCAGGGGAGAGAGAACTGCCAAAAGATGCACGACCAAGAGGTGTGACTGTGTATAACTTGGTATCTTCACTCCATTCAAGAAATTTTTTATGGCATAACCAGCGAAGAGAATCTTGTGCTGATTTAACCACATCATCAAATGGTTTTGTTGAATTGAGAAGGGTACACCTAACATACCGGTTAATATCACTAGCTGTTTGAACAATACCACCTGCAACAACTTCTAATATTGCATGGATCATCCCATTCTTATCTTCTGATAAACAAGAATGCAATGGTGGACAGCTCTCATTAAGGAGTGCCATTATTCGTTTGACCTCTTCTGGCTTGCAGATCAGCACCTGATGTAATAAAACAAAAAACATATTAAGCTTAATATACCACACTTAAGCCACAGTGAAGACTTAAATAGAAAGGAAAACAACGCAAATACAGACAGAAAAAGAGAAATACATGAGAATAAAGTCAAACAGGTGTAAACAAGTTCAAAACTGTAACTTAACTAGCATGTTACTTAGAACAGCTCGCAAATCAGACCTACAAATTACAGATTGTGACTGAAAATCCTTTTCCTCTCCAAGTATGCAAGCTTGGAACGAGCAAGAAAAAACAAAGAATAGGAAAGGGTCAAAACGTACACTCTCTCCTTTTGTATCTATACCCGTCCGACCAGCCCGACCAGCCATCTGTCGGTACCTTGTGCCATCAATAAAGTCACGACCAATACGTGGTTGTCGGAAAATAACTCTCCGAGCAGGGAGGTTAACCCCCGCAGCTAAGGTTGATGTAGCTGTTAAGACACGTACAAGTCCTCTGCGGTAACAGGTTTCAACCGTTTCTCTTTCCTCAACCTTCATGGTAGGAAAAAAAAACTCATATGAACAGAGATTTACTCCTAAATAATGGAAAAAGAAAACCACCAACAAAGTAAAACAGGAAAATCAAGAGAACTAAAGAAAACATGAAACACGTAACAATCAATGTACATACTAAACAAACGAAAGATACACAATACTTTTAAATGACATTACTGTGAGTCCAGCATGGTGATAGGCGACACCAGCAGGAAGTGTCTCTTCCAGTACAGGATCCAATCCAGCTGGAGATCTTCGCAAAGCATCAATAGCAGAAGTAATATCAATTGACTCATTTTGGTTGCTCAGGTGATTCAAGGAAAATCTTTTGAGATACTTCGCCACATGCCTAGCAGTAGATTCACATCCTTTGCGACTTGAGCAGAAAATTAGCACTGAGTGGCCTTCTTGGACAACCTGATAAATATCAGATTGATATAGTTTTCCTTCTATTACTTTTCTCAACAAAATATCTACTAACGAAAGTAACAGAGAAAATTATACCTCATTGCAGAGCTCCACAATGTGATCTGGATCTTTACCACTAAGCTCAGCTGCTTTTGAGACTGTCCGGACAATGTCCATTTTTCGGTTATAAATTGTACTACCTACTTTTATATATTCTTCCAGTGGAACAGGCCGAAACTCGGTCTGATACAAAGCTGCCTGCAAGAGACAATAAAAGCCATGAGGCATTCAGGATAAAATGCACAAAGAGGCATTGATTCCCATATTCACGTACATAAAACACAAACAGGTAGATTAAAACACTGGAAGATAAACTAAGGTAGAATTTCACCAGAGTGTTGGTGATCCAAATTGCTTAAAAGCAAGATGATCTGTAGCTTCAATTGTGTTAGATGGTTATGTGAATAATATGTAACTAGTCCTAGTCCCACATAGAATAGGAGTAGGATATGTATTGTATAAATAGGGCTCACTGTATTATAATGAATAGATCAATAATATATTGTTCTTGTGCTTCTCACTGTATTATAATTGAACAGATCAATAATATATTGTTCCTATGCTTTCTCATTTGGTATCAGAGCAATCGTGAAAGATTTATTGTTGTCCATAAATTCCAGCGACTCCGGGAAAAGAAATCAGTCAACCGGAAGTCTGCTGCAAGAAAAAACTACTATTCGTCAGTGTTGTGCAAAAACCAACACCAACACGAAGTAGATCAGCCTCCGGCGACCAACCCATAAAAAAACTCCGGCAGAACGCCCTCATGCGCTGCCAGAATAAAAATTTCCGGCGAGTTCCGACATCATGCACCAGCGCGTGACGCAGTTTCCGGCCACTTTTTGAAAAAGTTTCATCAAGACAACTTGTTCTCCCTTCAATTTTGAGCCTACCCATCTAATTTAAATCAGATTCCAACCAGTTTTTTACTTTTCCGGCGACTGTTTCTCCAGATTCCAGTGATTTCAAGATTCCCAGCCTTTTCTCTTCACTTTACTGGAGAGATTATTGTTGTTCGTACTTGTCATTGAAAATTGGTACAACCATGTCTCTTGGATTTGATGTATTTGGTTCTAAAATCACACATTCCCTTAATAGGAAGTTCAAAATATTTAGCTTGGGCTTCCTCTGTTGAATTATGGTGCAAAGGTCATGTTCAAGGTCACTTAACCAAAAAGGCTAGTGAGGGAGATGAAAAGGCCAAAGCACTTTGGAAAAAGATCGATGCTCAATTATGTAGTATCTTGTGGCGATCTACTGATTCCAAGATGATGCTCTTGTTTCGTCCCTTCCAGACATGTCATTTAGTTTGGGAATAGGCTCGCACTTTATACACCAATAACATATCTCGTTTCTATGATGTGATATCGCGAATGATAAACTAAAAGACACAGGAATTGGATGTCTACTTACTTGGGACAAATACACGTAGTCATGGAGTAATTTGAGAAGTTAATGCCAGTTTCTGCTAGTATTGAAAAGCAACAAGAGCAACGACAGAAGATGTTTCTAGTTCTTACACTCGCTGGACTTACGTGACCAGATTTTGGCTAGTCTGACTGTCCCTACAATTTATGAATTATTCTCTCAATTACTTCGCCTTGCTGCAGTTCCCAGTCACCCAGTAATCTCATCACAGACAGTTGACTCCTCTGTTCTCGTATCCCAGACAGTGAAAAATCGTGCATCTCAAACTATGAAAAATAGACGAGGAGGAGGTCATTTTGGAAGATCTCGACCCAAGTATTCTTATTGTAATAAACTTGGATACACTTGTGAAGTGTGCTATTCTTTACATGGTCGACCACCTAAAAGGCTCATGTTGCTCAGACTGAGACTACATGTAACCCGGGATTTTCTTTATCCGAAGGGAATATAATGAGTTCCTTCAGTATCGAGCAAGCAAACAGACATCTCCACAAGTAACCCTGGTTGCTCAGATTGATACCTTTGTTGCTGATAATTTTTTTGCTTGTGTTTCCCAGTCTAGTAGTCTTGGACCGCGAGTCATGGACTCAGACACTTCTGATCACAACTATGGTCATCCAAACTTATGCCAATTTACCACCTTCATGTCTTTGCTAAAATGTTAAAAGTAGTACAAGATGTCTGTTCTATTTTTTGCTATGCCCTCAAGTACTGCAACCAAATTGGAGAAAATGATGAGCAACTTTGTGGGAAGGAAAGGAGGAGGAAGAGAAATATCATTTGGAAGATTCGGAAAAAAACAAAGCCTTCACTTATTGGGGGGAGGGGCAAGGGTCAGAGATCCGAAGATTGCCAAATCTTTAACATAGGAGAATTGGACAAACTAAGGTGGAAGAAAATATGTTATGGAGAAGGATACCAGTCGCAGGGTATGAAGCTTCTTTTCTTTTTTTGTCTTAAGTGTTGAATATGAAGCTTTAAGCAATAGATAGTTCTCAGATGAGATGACATACTCTAATGAGGTGAGCCCAAGGAAGGGGAACATGAAGGGGAGGATAGGTTCACTAAGTACATAGGTTATACTGACATGTATATGGATAGGATTCGCTTTTGGAAGGATCTGTTGTGCGATCGAACAGCTTTAAAGGATGCATATCAATAGCTGTTTGGTACAGTGAACGGGTAAAGAGAGGATATGATTGCTGATTATTTAAGAAGGAATGGCTGGTGGATCAAATTGGATATAAGCTTCAGGATGGCAACACAGGATTCAGATTAGGATGGCGCTGAGGAGTTCTTAAGGAAATTCTATGACTGCTTAGTAGAAGGAGATGGATCATACAAGATAGTATGGTGGGTTCAAAGCAAAATCATTCATGCGAAAGTCATGTTCCATGGAATTATTTGGAAGGTGAGAAAATGGGGGCGTTGATGAATATTTTGGAATACCAATTGACCGTCAAGTTTGGTTATTTCGCTCAATCTTAATTATGTATAACCTAACGAAGAAGGAAATAGAGAGGACACAGATCACCTCATGTAGTGAGCTAGTGTTGCTTGTGTAAGGAGAATCCTGAAAACAACGACCTCCTATTAGTATTGCAGCTTCACATTGCAGATATGGACTTCTGTTTGTTAAACGTTTCTGAGAGGTTACAGAAAACTGGTAGCTTGGAGAACAACAACATTACATCTCGTTTGACTCATTTGGAATGAAAAAAGTAGCAACTTGTTCCAGAATATTGAATTGACGTAAAAAATATAAACAGATTATTGTTGTTCATCTATATTTTTGGTGTAAAGAGGTGTAGAAGTACAAAGGATCATTTTTGTTTCATATACGCTTTTGGTGCAAAGAGAGAATCCCCTTTGTATAGATAGTTGGACTAACTCTATAGATGACTGGTTGAGCCATATACCCAACTTTTACATACTTCTGAAACTGGCATGGGGGGGTTATCAACAAAAACTTTAACTGAAAGAACTAAAAAGCAATGAATTTCATCTTACTTGAAGCCAATCAGCGACTGCTGTTACATTGGGCAGAGTTGCACTCATGCCAACAATTTGGAGACGGCCAGCGGGGTCAACTTTTCCACTGCTAGTACCTGAACTTTCTCCACTGGATGACTCTGTATTTCCTTCACCCGATGCATAGCGAAGCTTGGTTAACATCAACTCCAATAGATAACCCCTACTCTGGTCTCCAACCTAACATGAAAGCAACTCAACTGACTAAGACGATTAGAAATTAATAAATGCATATAACTATGAGTTCCAGCAAAGACGCCAAAACAGCAGCTTCGAGCAAATAGAACGTAAACTTAAAATGATAGGAGGGTTTAGCTGGATATCATTAAAATAAATTAAAACAATAACAGGAAAAAATGTTAAAGTCAATACCATGTGGAGTTCATCAATCACTATGATACCAAGCTCTGACAAACGACCCTCTTCTAGCAGTCTGTTAATTAAGGAATTTGCCTTCTCAATAGTGCAGACAGCTATAGAGGTATCCTTTGGAAGACTACCACCTCCCTGATTACCATAATAACTGCGAACATGCTTCCCAACTGGTTCCAAAAGGACCTCAAGATGTTCTGCCTGAACAAGTTTAAACATGACATGATACGAAGTAAATAAACTATATATCCTAAAATGTATAATGAAGACCACTTTGAAAGCTAAAAGATAACATCACCTTCTCTGCACAAATGGATACATATGGAAGTACAAGAAGACCCATTTTTCCGGAAGATAAAATTCTACGTAACATCAATATCTCAGCAACGAAACTTTTACCAGCACTACAGAAAATAAAGAATCCTGGTTAAACAACAGAGAGGCGCTCTGAAATCTGTTCACTGGAAGAACAGAAAGCAAGACAAGCAATATTTCCAGAACAGAATTTCTACTTGTAGTGGCTTCCAGAAGTTCAACAACAACAACAACAACCCAGTAAAATCCCACCAGTGGGGTCTGGGGAGGGTAGAGTGTACGCAGACCTTACTCCTACCCCAGAGGGGGTAGAGAGGCTGTTTCAGGGAGACCCTCGGCTCAGAGACTAGAAGTTCAACACCCAAAGGGCAAAAAAGATAGTAAAGGACCTGATCAAATAAGCAAGATATGAAGGAAAATGTGCATGTTAATAGCTTATAAAGTTATACTAATATATTAAGTTGGCAAATTTTCAAGGACCACCTCAATTGAGCAAGACTGGAGAAACCCTCCTATAGAAATTACCACAGATAATTTAGAGGAACTCTAGGATAAGAGGAACAACTCATTAAGTGAAATTCCAATACAGTATATAAAGCCCTTAATTTACGTGCAAAAAAGTATATAAGGACAACACGGATAATACTTCAGTTGTATCAGATAAAAAAATCTTGCAAATCAAAACCTCAAAGCCAGTTCAACACAAAGTTCAGGTTTTATTGTGTGTTGCTTGCAAGTTCATTCAAAGCAGGTTGTAACCAGTTAAGAGACATAAAGATCAGTATTTGGTGCAAATTTGTCTAACATACATGTTCGTTAACAGCTAAACCGTAAAAAGGGGGCAGAACTATGCCAGCTCCTTTGCCACAAGATGAGTGTCAGAAATAGGATCTGGACTAAGTAATCAAGATATAGAAAGAGGATTTTTATTCCTTAAGTCTTTATATGTTAAAATTTGTAGTTGATGTTGGGGCATCTAGCAAGCTACCTTGCTAACCAGAAGTTGCAAAAGAACTTTTGTATAGTTTTCTATATGACCAACTACCTATGTTTACGGCTGAAAAGGTACAAAAAATAGCAAATAAATAAAATGAATTTTGGTGGCAAGAAAGACAAAGCACAGGATCCGAATCAGCTTCTGTTGGGCAAGGCTACCTACGATCTGTGATCTTATCATTCTTAGTGATAGGCATTTGCATTGTGATACCTATAGCAATTATGCTTGTCGAAGTCTTTTGTTTTTCATTTAGAGGAAAATCAAGCTCTCTCTCTCTCGGTCTCTCACTCTTTCTTGTGTGTTGTGTGGAGGTATTGCACCTCAAATAAAATTGTATGCCTATTTTAGCTACCATAACAAAATTAACAGTTTCTGAAATCTTCAAAAAGAGGAATTTCAGCTGACTACAGTTTCATGACTTATGAAACAAATGGTTAGTTCAAGTTAAATTTCAAAATAACTTTTTGCCCAATATGGTACGTCACTTATTTTAAATTTGCAAAAAATGAGAATAAACCTAACACAAAGGCACTTTTTCACTCCAAAATATTGCAAGAAAGAAACCATAACTATCAGACACCACAGTCAAAGAACAGGCCAACAACATCCTCATTGCTGCTCTGAAGCTTTAACAGTCACTCTGACAAATTGATCATACAAGAACAACATATCAACACTGCAACCAAAGGACTACAACTAACAACCACAGCTTCCTGTTTCAGCTTGCCAGTAGCGTACATAAATATGAGGAACAAAATTTAAGGGAATTCGGTTATTGCTCTCTTAAGTACCATTTTTATGACACAACAAGCAGGAAAATAACTATAGTTCCAACTGAATGCAAGATATCTGCAACTATATTTCCAACTGAATGGTAGATATCGCATGCAAGACTGATATATCAACAATTCACAGTTACAAAGCATTTGTTACCAACAAAGACACAAGTTCTTGAAGCTGCAATTACTAATATCATGTACTGTAATTATGTGAAAACTTTTACAGCATCCCGACACCTTTGCTGGAAGTACTAGATGTGGGTTTGGACAATAAGGAGATAAGAGCATTCCCCCAATAAAAGACAAAAGAAAATTGTTATAGTAGAGACAATCATAGTGATAACACTAGTAGCACAAGTATACAGCATTAGAAACATAAACAGCAACGAAGATAATAAGAAAGAGAATCGTAATAGTTTGTTAGTAGATTGGCATTCCATTGGGGTTAAGTAAAGAAATGTTCAAGTTCCTAAAAAAGGTGCACAGATATCCTGAGCAGCAACCAATATGTAATGACTTGGACCAACTTAAATGATCCAAGAGTGGCCCAAGGGTGTGGCCTTGTAGTCAATGAAGCGGGTGAGAACCATGAGGTCTCAGGTTCAAATCCCGGCAAAACCACTAGGTGATTTCTTCCCATCTGTCTAAGCCTTGGTGGACGGAGTTACCTGGTACCTGTTGTTGGTGGGAGCGGGCAAGTATCACGTGGAATTAGTCGAGGTACGCGCAAGCTGGCCCAGACACCACGGTTATCACAAAAATGATCCAAGAGTGCAAAAAAGTTCTCAGCGGCAAGCAAATGTAATGGCTTGGACCAACTTATACCATCCAAGACCAAATTGACCTCATAAAGATTCTTTAGTTTTTTTGGAGAATAAGAGCCCGTTTGGATGTGCTTGTTTTAAGTGACTTTTAAGCCAAAATAGCTTGTAAGCCATAAGTTAGGAAGTCTGGCTTTTGGCTTTTGGCTTTTGGCTTTTGGCTTGCTTTTGTCATTTTAGCTTAAAAATAAGTATTTAAAAGCACTTTTTTACTTTATCCAAACACTACAAAATGGCTTAAAAGCTATTTTTGCTTAGAAGCACTTAAAACAAGCCAATCCAAACGGGCTCTATAATGAAATAGACATTTTTGACATTTTTCTACCAGCACTTGATGTCGCCATGATTGATAATGTACTAGGTAAAGCGGACAAGAGCAGAAGTTCATTCGCAAATCACCACATTCCCCCGGTAGGCAAAATCAAACTAATGTACTACTAAGTTAAGACCAACAACAGAAATACTGTGGACTAGTACTTCGTTTGATGGATATCTTACACAATCCTGAAGACACTAATACAACTCAACCCAGGCTTACACTAGTAACAGATACTCCAAATTCCACGACTTCGAAAACTTTAAAAGCTTTCAGCATCAAGCAGCATTAGCATAAGAATGTTTTGCTACTTATAGTGACTAAGATATAGGGTATGGATATATTTCTTCACAGTTTATATTTTTATTCTAGCATTGTAAAACTATCTTATTCAAGTCACTTGCAAGTTAAAAATTAACAGAAACCATGAACATCATAAAGACCAAATTACACTCTGCTATAGACCTGGTAGAAGCACAATATACAAGATTCCGGTTCTGCAATACTCCATCCACTTGAAGACAATCAACCTGCAGGATGCAGAATGAATTTCCATTAGACTGTCACTACAAGAACAACTTGCTCATACTTCAACTGAAAACAAATCTGACCCTTTTTAGAAGCCTCAACCTCTAAAGCATTGAATACCCTCTAACAGTATTCATCACAGAAACTAGTAGACAATGGGGATTGGGGAGTAGAAGTAAGCCAGAACCAAGCTTCTATGAACCAAGCAAAATGAGAACTATAGAAAACCAGATGCCAGTCTAACAACAGGCAAATTGCAAAAGGGCATAGGCGGAAATACATTTGGCTGAGGATGAGTAATTGCATCACCCCCACCCCAAATTAGTGTTGCCAAAGGTGAGAACTTTAGAAAAGCACCCAAGGTTTACTGGAGCTTTAAATGCATAGAGCATTAAAGTGCATGTTTTCGTGAATAAATGCATGAATGAATTTAAACAAAAATATATACATATATGTAATGCAAGAGAAGGGGAGCTTTGGCGTAAATATGAAATAAAAATCATGGCATGTAAGTTCGAAAACCATCTATTCATCTATAATATTCAGTGTGCGATCAAAACTCATTATTTGGCATCACCTTGTTAAAACAGCTCAGGGACGATGCATATGTCTTAGCATCTCGGTGCCTGCACCGAAGCGCCGCTTAAGCAAAGTGAAGTGTCCATCCTCTCTTGAGTGTGTAGTTTGTAATCTCTTTATATGGTCTTGGACAGTCCTCACTACTTGAACTGGCTTTTGGGGTTGAGTTAGGCTCAATATCCACTTTCTTCACATTCAGAGAAATTTCTTTTTTTAAAAATGGCATTATATGACTAACTATTTATAGTACTATAATAGTTATTTATTTTATCGAAAATAAAAGTTACTTATAACTTATAGATTTATACCTTCAATTAGTCTTGACTCATTATAATTCAACCCACTAATATTTCTAATTGCAAGAGATGCAATATATGAGTTCACAATTGCATACTTCCTAAAGTAGAACTATCTAATCACAATGATACCTACTGATTAATATCATATTTGCATTCTCAAACGTGTCAAAAGAAATCTATTAGACTAGCTACATAAGAGTGAGCAAATGGATAGGGTAAGCCAAGAACCTACTTCAACAACCAAAATGGTATATCAACATTTGGTCTCACAAGTAATAAGTTACAGCCTGGGTCCAAAAGTATTAGAAACAGTACTAATAGGTAGGATCTAGCCACCTAGATCATCAAAGCTAGAAATGACAAACTGATCCCAAAAATCTGGTAGAAATTCTAATGGAGTAATTAGGAAAAGAAATACTGACCTAAAATCTGTATAGTGAATGAAACAGCAACAGATTGATTCTTAAGTATTTAATACTAAATTTACACAGGATACTTAAAAAAATTTAGTTCTAGAGCATGTTTGGGTTAGTTGAATTTAAGTAGCTTTTAAGCATCAGATGCTCAAAACCACTTTTTAAGTGCTAGGGTTGAATTTATAAATAAGTAGTTACGTGTCTGCATAGAAGTACTGAAGCTATAAATTTGCACATGATGTGTTTGATAGAAAAGTGCTGAAACTGTTAAAATGACTGAAATGCCCTTAGAGCAGTTAACACTAAAAATGACTTATCTTGCGACATATTTCATTCTAAAATAGTTCAAATGAAAATTAGCTTACGTCTTAATTTTAATAAGAAATTAATTGGATCTAATTGTTTTAATAAATGTAAACTAGTTATTCAAATAAAATAGAATACTAATTGCTAATAATTTGAACAAAGCTGAAGCCATGATAACATGAAACTCTTGAACAAAATAATATGAATCATGAAGTGGCAACCACCTATTTTAACACTGCACAGTGGCATGGCAACTTTGGAGCTTGTTTTTTACCTGTTTGAATTGTCTTTTCTTATGCCTAAAACTATAAAGGAACTGCTGGCTTGTTGGGGCAATCTGGACATGAAACCCACTGAGAAGTTTGTGGAACATGGTGCCAACTTGCGTTTGTTGGGTGTTGTGGGGTCGAAGGAATTCCAGGCGCTTCAATCGGAAGTAAGTCACTGTACATATGCTAGATACAAATGTCTATGGATTTTGCTTTTTGGTGCAACATACAAGATGTAAAGGATGGCGCCAGCATGTTATAATTTATTAGTTCTCTAAAAGTCTAGTGTTTAGAACATTTGGGAGCCTCTCTTTTTGTTTTATATAAGGGGTTCCAAGATTTTGTACATACGCCTGCAAGCACCTTCTTAGTGCTCTACTGTTTATTTTAATAATACACTTACTTACCTTTTCAAAAAATAATATGAATCATGAAGTGATAGTCAAATCTATCTCTCTTGAACTACCTGATCAAGCTATTTAAGAGGGAACTTGTTTTTCCTTTAAAATGTTAAAACCACCCCATAGAGCAAGTTTGAAGTGTTTTTATGTCCCAATGAAAAGGAAAAAGTAAAATTTAAACGGATTTCTTCGAATTAGTGAAACTTAGATTCTTTAACCAACTTTTCAATCCCGTCATGGGTATGCCTGGGCAGGACTTCTACTTATTTGAGGGATGGTGGAGCAGTGTATGCAATACAACATAGTATTGAAGAAGGAAAAAAACGAAATTACTGTTAGGGTTTTTAGAGAGGGGAGGGTAATTTGGAGATTATGTAAGGGATAGTAAGGTAAATTACCAAGCCAAACCTAAATAGCTTTTAAGCTAAAAAGCCATAAGTTGGGAGTAACCAACTTATGACTTTTGGGCATTTTGGAATTTAAGCACTTTAGGTGTTTGCCAAACAACAAAACAAACCAAAAAGCGCTTTTAAGCTAGTTTGACCATCTTTTGATCCAATCCAAGTACGCTCCTATCTGGAGCACCTAAAATTCAGCTATCTACTCTTTGTTCACTCCTGATCGTACAAATGAAGATTCATTGCATAATCAATGCAAATGGTAAACCAATCAATAATTCCAGGTGTATGAAATATAAAGCTTCTTAAGCCTCACAATCTCAATAAAAGATTCAGCTAAAGATAAACAGCATACCTGCCATGAGTACAATTTAGAAATACCCTTTTTCCTGTAAATGCTGCATATTTCAGAAGGTAGCCAATGGTTGAGATCTAAGTGATTCTTTATTGGTGCAATACTTGAAGGAGTGTTGTCTTTACTTGATAAGGAATTAGCTGCAGAATTGTTAAGTTTCTCCGGAGGTGTCATTGATGCCATTATATCGGTATCCTGGATAAGCACATCCTTGTTACCCTTAGAAACAGGACATTCCGGAGTCACGTTTTGTACTTCAATGATATTGCCTTTTGCTTGAGCTGCCTTGCAAGGGCTGAGAACAGGAGAGCTACTTAAACTTACATTATCTTGGGACCCAGTTTTTTTGCCACTAATAATCTGGATGTCTGTGTTATTTCTGAGAGATTGTACAACATCAAAATTTTTTTCGTCAGAGGTGAAATCAAAATGCTTAACAGGCATCGGGGACTTCTCTCCATCCAGATCCTTCCCCAACTTCCTCTGTGAACCAACAGCAGAAACAACGCCAGCATCAGAAACCGTCTCTATACAATCATCAAACATTTTGTTGGACTTATTGCCACACTCTCCATCTCCAAGACAATTGGAATTTATTATCTCCTTATGAGTCTTCAAAGCGTCAGACTCATGTGCTGCTTGAAAAGAAAATTTATCACTTCCAGCAAACAAACCATCAGCAACCTGAATTGCTTCATTCCAAAATGTTTCTCCGGGTGAAAATATGGAGCTACCACGACTTGACTTGGGAGTATCATCAACACGAAGCTTCGTAGATGTTGAACCAGGTGTCTCAGATTCAGTTGGCCCAATGGCACGGACATTGTTACATTTTCTCAAGCTTATCTGAGTTTCGACTGATGTATTCTCCTCCATGACCTAGTATAAGATGCAAATTCTGACTGAGGTTGTCAAAATTATATTGTGGTAGTATGAAAACATATAATACCTACCTCAATAGAATTTAAAGCCGCATCGTCAGAATTGGTTTTTCTGTTTACATTAGACTCGTTTTCACTCGAGATACACCGGATTCTTTTTGCATTTTTATTATCCACATCAAGAATGGAAGGACTACCACTTCTTTTACTAGCACCCTCACTCTGGGCTGAAGGTAAACTTAAACTAGCTGGCAGTTCACTGAATACACAAAAACATAGATTACTAAGCAAAACAACATTCAAACAAATCCAGCTCAGTAACCAAATTAGCCACAAAACCAATCACCACCGACACATCAAGAACAAAAGGTATTACCTGCAATATAATGACAAGAAGTTGGTAGCAAACTGCTTAAGTTCTGAGTTTCTGGTAACCTGTGCAGTAACCAAGACATCTTCTCCCTGACCTCTATTTTCAACAACACTTGAGTCAAGGGAAATAACAGACTTCTCCTTTGAAGTTTTTGTTTCAAAAGTTGTTGAACGTGCTTTGAGCAAAGAAGTACTCTCTTTATTTTCATCTTTTAGATATGAACCAATTTCTAATGTCAGATTTCTCTTAACCGGTGTGCCTCTAGCTTTGCACAAAGATTTACTATCATCATCCTGAGAAGTCACTAAATACCCACCCAATGAACCTTTCGTGCTAGGAGACCCTTCAAGTGAAATCTTAACATCTTTCTTGGCTCTTGCGGGTTTCAGACTCGGTGATAAAGACTTCCTCTTCTTTTTCGAAGCAAAGAACTAATAAAACCAATAGTCAATACAACATCCAACACCACAATAACCAAATATTAGAAAATAATATCCAAAATCATCAAAGCAAGATAATAAAGGAGAAGAGAAATAAAGGAAGATAAAATTGCCTGCATCATGGGGAAGTTATGCATGATAAAAAATTTCAGCAAAACTACTACAACTGCTCAATTAGGAGAAATTTCCAACAACTGCTTAATTGGCAATAATATACAGTTTTTTACCTCTTCTTCTCTTTACTATACGGCAAAAAATACATCAACTAGATGTTCTCTAAATTCGAACCAATAGCCTTGTGGGGTTCTTATATCATAAAAACTGTAATAATAGAAAAAATTAGGGGGTGATAGGTCACTCATAAAGTTAAGGTGAGTAAATGACTTGTCCAGACAAATTTAGGGAGCAACTTATTTATTTTCCATTAGCTTATAGATGTGGTGAGAGTATCACAGGGTGTGAGTTCGATTGCCACTATCTTTTTCCTTCCCCGATCCTATGTAATGGAAATGAAAAGCTTAATAGATATGTGGAATTCCTAGGCACCTGCATCTGATGCCCAAATCATTAAATGGACCATATACTCAGTATGGTGAACATCAATTATAGTACTCTTTTTTTACTTTTCTTTCTCTCTCTTCAACACTCCATTCTTATCGAGACAGGAAAAACCAACATACAATATCTTGAAATTGTGATATCTCTGTACCTATCCTCCGCAGACAACTACATCAAAGCATGATAATAAAGGTAAAGAGAAATAAAGGAAGACAAAACTGCCCCCATCATGTGGAAGTGATGCAAGATATTATATTTACACAAATCTACCACAACTGCTCAATCAGGAATCTTATAGTACTACTAATTGTTGCTCTAAATTAATCAATAGCATTTCTGGAGACCTTTCAAGTGAAATTTTAGCATCTTCCTTGAGTTTGACTCGTCTGAATTTCAAACTCAGCAATAGGCAGTCAACAAGTGGTTATGAGAAAATAAAAGCAAAAATTTTCAAGAAAACCAAAGACCCAACTAAAAAAGCAAGAAAAGATCGCCCCATCTTATGAACCTTGATGCAAGACAAGACACTGAGTAAGAAATTCTCTATAGCTGCTTAGTTGGCAATAATATACAAGTAAAAAAATAACACAACTAATATGTTATCTAATTCCGAATTAATGACACTTTGGGGTTCCTAAAATCATTTAAAAAGTGGAACAATAGAAAAAACTAGGGTTTTTTGGAGGAGAAACGGTGAAAACGAAAAAGGTACTAACTTGATCAATGCGTGCACGAGGGGTATCAGAATCCATGAGAAGAAGCAACCTGATATGAGATTGGGTGAATGGGTTCAGAAAATTGTATTCGCGTTCATGGGATTTGAAATCGGAATTTTTTGTTCAGGCTATGGAGCAGTGTCAAGACGCCATTTGAATCTTTTAAGACCGCGCAGTAGAAAAGCTCTGAGAAGGGGAAGGAAGTAGTACTTGATTTTCAAATGCTGGAGTTGTTTTGCAATTATGCCCTTGTATTATAGAATATTTCGAATTTTGATGCCTCTAAATTGCTGCAATTATGTATTTTGACTCTCTCAAACTAATGTTTGCTTGGAAACTAGTGAATGGAAAAGAAAGGAAGAAAAGTGTTCTTGGTCCTACTAATTTATGGAATGCTTCAAATGAGTTTATTTTCCTTAATTGATAAATAAAATAAAGAGGTAGATTTTCTCTCAAAATTCTCCTCTGTTTTCTCCACTTCAATTGATATTAAGATATTATAGGAAGTCCTTCTTTAATGGTGCAATTATATTTTGATGCTTTGAATTATCTAGCCTTAAAAGAACTTATTGTTGGTTTTGTCTTGCACAACCGAACAATTTTACAAAATATTTATTAATTTATATTTTGTTTCTCAACTTTATTAGTTTGATTTAAGAGAAAATAATAAAGCAGATTATGTGATTAAATTAATTAGTCAAACAAAAACTAACTAGAATGAAGGTATATCTTACTGAACGATGTCATACTTAATTTTAAAGGAAACAAAATCATCTTGTTGACGAAATTCTCATCACATGAATTGTGATTAGAGTACACATATTGTTAGTTTTTAAGCTTAGTGTAGCTTAATTTTAATCTTGATGTAGCTTAAAGAGAATGAATGAAAAATGGAGGGAAATAAAATTTTGAATTAGTGCACTTTGTCCCTCATTGGAAGATGAAAAGAAAATCTATGTGTATATATAGAGAAGCTCTTCTTCTAACTCTTAAAGAGTTGAGAAGAAGGCAAGCCTCGCGTTGCCGTCGTCGCTCGGCTTCGGATGATTAATCTTTTTGGACAAAATTCCTTTCAAATTAATTAATTAAATTAATTAACGAAAATTCAATCCGGAATAACCCGTGACCCGGTCCGGTCCGTTTTTCTTTCCTGGATTATTTTAAATCCGTTTTTTAATTTTCCTGCAATATTCACACTTGTTCCAACAGCTATGGCTGTTCTGAAAGGTTGCAAAACCTTTTCAGAAATAGTGCGAAATTGGCTATAAATATGCCTTGAGTGGTTTGCCGATCACCAGAGTTTTTTCTGCACAAAATATTCCAGTGTGTTTTACGACCATCGAGTGGTTTGCCGATCACCAGAGTTTTAGGTACCGATACGCTGGTGAGTTGAATCGTTCTATCCTGGGAGGATATATTCCAAAACCTCGGGTACTTGAGGGGAATAATTTCCTTAAGGACACACTGTGTATTCAGTGGGCTCGGTTTATTCCTATACTGTATTTCAGAATTTATTTTGATGTTCTAGTTCTACTAACTTTCTGTTTCTGTATTTTCAGAAAGTTTACTGTTATATTTATTTTACAGCAATACAGATCAATAACAATCTTAAGGAATTTTTTTTTTTAATATTCTATTTGTGGAGACTAAAACTAGTGTAGTTTTCTACTCCTTCTGAATTTTATTATTTCGATTCGAAGATATAAAAACTTCATCAGAGTTTTGAAATTCAGAAAACGATTTGAAGAACATAAAAACTTCATCGTTTTCTGGGAAACAGTATATAAAAATTTTGGTTTTTATTTATTATACATATTGTTTATTGTTAATTACAGTATTGTTTACTGTTTTGGTTTTTCCATTGATTGAACTCTTATGTTGTTGACAGTGAGAAATGGCAATTGATAACGGAAATTCTTCTGCGACTGTTGCGGCAACGACGATAGCCTCGTCAAGCCGGATTGTTGTTCCACCGGCAGAAAAGCCGGGGAAATTTTCTGGAGCCAACTACAAAGGATGGCAGCAAAGCGTGTTCTTCTGGCTTACCACACTTGGTATGTAGAAATTCACTAGTGAAGAACCTCCAGTGCCTGCTGCGGATATTCCTGACAACGAGAAGTTCATGATTGTTGAGGCATGGAAGCAGGTAGATTTTCTTTGCAAAGGCTATATCTTAAGTGCTTTAAAGGATGACTTGTACAATGTGTACAGTGCGATGAATACTTCGAAAGAATTATGGGACGCACTTGAGAAGAAGTACAATACAGAAGATGCATGCTTGAAGAAGTTCGTGGTTGCCAAGTTTCTAGACTATAAAATGATAGACAGCAAAACTGTGGGAACCCAAGTTCAGGAACTTCAACTTATTTTTCACGACCTTATTGTTGAAGGTATGGTTGTGAATGAAGCATTTCAAATAGCTGCAATGATTGAAAAGTTGCCTCCTTCGTGGAGAGATTTCAAGAACTATCTTAAGCACAAGCGCAAAGAAATGAAGTTGGAAGATCTTGTGATTTGTCTCAAGATTGAGGAAGACAACAAAACATCCGAGAAGAAGTCTCATGTAAATTCAACGATTATGGGAGCTAATATCATTGAGGAGACTGCTCCAAAAAGTAAGAAGAAGAAGAAGAGATCTTCTGGACAGACTAAGGAGCAGAACAAAAAGAAATTCAAGGGCAACTGCCACAACTGTGGAAGAGTTGGTCACAAAGCCCCTGATTTTCGTCTCCCGAAAAAGGATAAGAAGAAGGGACAGGCCAACATAGTGGAGAAGAATGATGACATTGATGATCTTTGTGCAATGCTTTCGGAATGCAACTTAGTTGGAAATCCGAAGGAGTGGTGGATTTACTCTGGAGCCACTCGACATGTTTGTGTTGTCAAAGAAGCATTTGCGACTTACTCTACTGCTGGTCCCGAAGAAGAGATTTCCATAGGAAATAACTCAACAGCCAAGATTGAAGGTTATGGGAAGATATTCTTAAAGATGACTTCCGGCAAGGTGTTAACGCTTAACAACGTTCTTCATGTTCCTACTACTAGGAAGAATTTAGTTTCTACTTCTTTACTTGTGAAGAATGAATTCAAATGTGTATTTGTTTCTGATAAAATTGTTGTAAGCAAGAATAAAATGTACGTTGGAAAAAGTTACCTCACGGAGGGCCTTTTCAAACTAAATGATAGTATGAATAAAATTTCAGCTTCTTCTTATTTGTTGGAGTCAAATAATTTATGGCATATTCGTTTAGGACATGTCAATTATAAAACCTTGCGGAAGTTAATTAATTTAGAAGTATTGCCTAAATTCGAGTGTAATAAATCGAAATGTCAAATATGTGTTGAATCTAAGTTTGTAAAACATCCTTATAAGTCTGTTGAAAGGAATTCAAATCCTTTAGACTTAATTCATATTGACATTTGCGATATGAAGTCGACACCATCTCGAGGTGGGAAATTTTTTTTTATTACTTTTATTGACGATTGCACTCGATATTGTTATGTTTATTTGCTTAATAGTAAGGATGAAGCAATTGAAGCATTTAAGCAATACAAGAATGAAGTGGAGAATCAATTGAATAAAAAGATCAAAATGATTAGAAGTGATAGAGGTGGAGAATATGAATCTCCATTTGCAGAAATATGTTCGGAATATGGAATTATCCATCAAACTACTGCACCTTACACACCTCAATCCAACGAAATTGCGGAAAGGAAAAATCGGACATTAAAGGAAATGATGTGTTCTTTATTAATAAGTTCCGGATTACCGCAGAGTTTGTGGGGGAAAGCTATCCTTACAGCTAAACGAATACTCAACAGAGTACCCCACATCAAAATGCAATCTATTCCATATGAAAAATGGAAAGGAAGAAAACCCAACTTGAAATATTTCAAAGTGTGGGGGTGTCTAGCAAAGGTACAAGTTCCTTTACCTAAAAGGGTTAATATCGGACCAAAAATAGTAGATTGCGTTTTCATTGGATATGCTACAAACAGTAAAGCATGTCGGTTTTTGGTCCATAAATCCAATAATCCTGAGATTCATGTTAATACTGTAATGGAATCAGATAATGCTAAATTCTTTGAAAGCATTTATCCGTATAAAACTGAATGTGAGTCGTTAAGTGAAAGACCTAAACGACCTCGGGAAGAACCACAGGAAAATACTCCAAGTGTAGAAGATCCAAGGCGTAGCAAACGTCAAAGAACATCTACTTCCTTTGGACCAGATTTTGTGACATTCTTGCTTGAAAATGAACCTCAACTTTTAAAGCAGCTATGTCGTCTTCTGATTCATCATTTTGGAAAGAGGCAGTCAATAGTGAGATTCAATCAATTTTGGATAACCATACATGGGAATTGGTTGATCTTACTCCGGGAAATAAGCATTTAGGTTCAAAATGGATCTTTAAACGGAAAATGAAAGCTGATGGCACTATTGAAAAATATAAGGCAAGACTTGTTGTCAAAGGTTATAGACAAAAGGAAGGCCTTGATTACTTTGACACTTACTCACCAGTAATGAGGATAACATCTATTAGGATGATAGTGACATTAGCGGCCGTGTATGGTCTTGAAATCCATCAAATGGATGTTAAAACAGCTTTCTTAAATGGAGAATTGGACTATGCAAGAGTATTGGGAAGTTTGATGTATATCATGAATTGTACGCGACCAGATATAACATGTGCTATTAGAAAAATGAGTCGATTTACAAGTAATCCCAATTACATACATTGGATGGTAATGAAACGAGTTTTGGGGTATCTGAAACATACCCAAAACTATGCTTTGCATTATAACAAATATCCCTCCGTGATCGAGGGATATAGTGATGCAAATTGGATCACCGAATCATCTGAAGTTAAATCCACGAGTGGATATGTTTTCACAATTGGGGGTGGAGAAGTGTCTTGGAAATCATCCAAACAAACATGCATCGCCCGTTCTAAAATGGAATCTGAATCCATAGCTTTAGATAAGGCTAGTGAAGAAGTCGAATGGCTCCGAAATTTCTTGAAAGATATTCCATTTTGGCCCAAACCTTTGGCACTTATTTGTATACATTGTGATAGTCAAGCGGCTATAGGCAGGGCAGGGAGCGTTATGTATAACGGAAAATCTCGTCATATACGACGGAGACATAATACCGTTAGAAAACTACTCTCTAGTGGTGTCATTGCAATTGACTACATAAAGTCAAGAGATAACGTGTCGGATCCACTTACAAAAGGCCTTTCTAGGAGGCAGTTGAAAGATCATCAAAGGGAATGAGGTTAAGGCCTAGGACAAGTCATCATGGCAGTAACTCTACCTAGCAGACTGGAGATCCCAAGAGCTAAGTTCAAAGAGATCAAACAAAATTATGAATGACGGCTCAACATTGTCAAATAACTCAACCCATTCTCGTGATGAAGACAATGTTCAGAAATCAAGGTAAAGCATTAAGGCTTTTTGATGAGTCAATAAAGCTTAAAGCTTTTTAATGATTTGCTAAGTCTGGCAGGATATGACCAGATAGTGTGTCTTTAGGATACACGTTTAGGAATTACCTATGTAAGTGTGAAGTGTAAGACGCGTCAAGAGGAATGAAAGTAAAAGCCCATTCTCTAAGCACTCATGAAACCAGGCGGTGTTCATGTCTGAAACGAACACAACCGTGAGAACCATAGATGGTTAAGGATTGATTGTGTGACTTATGTTATTTAGGTATACAACAAATCTCGACGGTTCAAAGATATCAAATCTACCGATTGACCGAGTATATCCGAGCACTATGGAAAGTTCAAAGGGAAACCTACTTATCCAGAAGCAATTAATTCTTGCATGTAAAACACACACACGTCCATGCATTCCTTTATTTTATAGCCATACCCCATTCATGTGGGGGATTGTTGGTCTTTAAGCTTAGTGTAGCTTAATTTTAAGCTTGGTGTAGCTTAAAGAGAGTGAATAAAAAATGGTGGGAAAAATAAATGGAGGGAAATGAAATTTTGAATTAGTGCACTTTGTCCCTCATTAGAAGATGGAAAGAAAATCTATGTGTATATATAGAGAAGCTCTTCTTCTAGCTCTTAAAGAGTTGAGAAGAAGGCAAGCCTCGCGCCGCTGTCATCCTCGCTCGATCGACTCAGATTCGGCTTCGACTTCGGATTTGGATTTGGATTTGGATTTGGATTTGGTCAAAGATCGATTGATTGATTAATTAATCTTTTTGGACAAAATTCCTTTCAAATTATTTAATTAATTAACGAAAATTCAATCTGGAATAACCCATGACCCGCGACCCGGTCCGGTCCGTTTTTCTTTCTTGGATTATTTTAAATCTGTTTTTAAATTTTCCCTCAATATTCACACATGTTCCAACAACTATGGATGTTCTGAAAGGTTGTAAAACCTTTTCAGAAACAGTGCAAACTTGGCTATAAATATGCCATGAATCCCATAATTTTTACTTACTAAATTTTCTGATCTTCTTCTTCTTCTTCTGCACAAAATATTCCAGTGTGTTTTATGACCGTCGAGTGGTTCACCGATCACCAGAGTTTTAGGTACCGATACGCTGGTGAGTTAAATCGTTCTATCCTGGGAGGATATTATGATGACCCAAGGGGTCATTTTATAAATTGAGACTTCGTTCCATGCTTAATTTCCATAAAAAACATTAATTTTAAGTACCTCGATTTGCGTGCACAGTCCGAGCGTGAAACTGGAAAGCTTTTATGTGAAAATATGAGAAATAGTGATTTTTAGAATTTAAATTTTATTATAGTTGATTTTGGTCAACAGTTTTTGTAAACGGACCCGGATCCGTGTTCCAACGATCTCGGGAGGTCCGCAGTAAAATATGGGACTCAGGCGCATTCCCGGAAATGAATTTCGAGGTCCCAAGCCTTAGAAATTAATTTTTGAAAGAAATTGTTTTGCTGAAATATTTATGAAATAAAGAAAAGAATTAATGTTGGAAATCATTATCGGACTCGTATTTTGGTTCCGGAGCCCAGTACAGATTTGTTATAGTATTTAAAGGTTGACTGTGAACTTTGGTGAAAAACGGAGTTCGTTTGACGTGATTCGGACATCCGATTGAGAAATGATGTACTTTAAGAGTTCTTGATGAAAATGATGAGTTTTGAGGTTTAATTCATAGGTTTACATGTTATTTTCATGATTTGATCGTACGAGCAAGTCGTATGATGTTTTTAAACTCACGTACATGTTTTGTTTAGATCCCCGAGGGCTCGGGTGAGTTTCAGATAGGACACAAAGAGTTTTCGCACTTAAAGTTGTTGTTGTGTTTGTTGTATCTGGTGTGTCAGATTTTGTTCATCATGTTCGCATCCCTTTGAATGCGAACGCATAGGGTAAAAGTGTCGGGGGGTCATTTTTTTCTATGCGAACGCACCCCCTAGATGCGAACGCATAGTGTAGTTGGGACCTTGGGAAGGGGAGGTTATTTACTCTATGCGAACGCGGCCGAGGCCCCGCGAACGCATAGAGTTAGGGGGCCTAGGGGAGCCGCTGGGCTTTCCTTCTATGCGAACTCAAAGACCTGACCGCGAACACCAAGGTATGGGAGCTTAAGCTCAGCGAACGCGGCTCCGTTCATGCGAACGCGTAGGCCGTTGGACCAAGGCCCTACGCGAACGCGACCTGTAGAGTGCGAACACATATGTCTGTGGCCCAGCAGTATAAAAGTCTTTTAAAAACGGGCAGAACCCTTTCTTCTCCAAAGTTTCGAACCTTAAAGCCCTACGAATCAATTCTAAACTTTACTCTTTCAATTCCTTATTGTTTTTCATCGCTTTTTAATCAAAAACTATGAATTTTCATGGTAAAAATTGAGGGTTTGGGTAGAATTAGGGAATTATGTAAAAAATTAAATTTTTATATCGAATTGAAGTCGGATTTTGAAACTTATTGTATATTTGGGTTCGTGGGTGAATGGGTAAATATAATTTGGTCCGAACCCTGAGTTTAGACCAAGCGGGCTCGGGGTCGGATTTTTACTTTTTTTAGAAAACTTAGGAAAAATCATGTTTTTCATTAAAGTTAGTTCCTTTAGCACTAATTGATGATATTGAATTAATTATGATTAGATTCGAGCAAGTTAGAGCAAGATTCTAGAGAAAAAGCAATAATTGAGCATTGAGTGGCCTACGAAATTGAGGTAAGTGTTTGGTCTAACTTTGACTTGAGGGAATAGGAATCCCCACTTGTTTGCTATGTGAAATGCATGTGTGTGGTGTATAGGTGAGGTGGTGAGTATCTATGCACCAACAACAAGGAGTGATAAGGGTGGACAAGTGGGATCGGGTTGCACACCGCAACAAGAGTAATAAGGTGATATATTTAGGGAGGAGCAATAAGGGTAGACAGGTGGGAGCGGGTTGCACGCCGCACAAGGAGCAATAAGGGAGGACATTTACATTTTTATTGGATTTCAAAGAAAATAAAGATTTAAAAAGCTTAAATTTTTATTTTACTATTCTTCATATTTTTGGCACTACTTTTATTTAAAGTTAAAGTTTGGAAACTTGAAAGTTATTTGAGAATTGGTTATAGCTGAGACCTGGAAAAGGCGGCTGAGTTATTTTATTGGTGTTGCAGTATTTTATTTATTTGGTTAGATTTACTTCTTGCTTCATATATTATTGTCACAGGTTATATGTTGTTAATGCCCCACCGTAGCCTCGTCACTACTTCGTCGAGGTTACGTTCGGCACTTACTCAGTACATGGGGTCGGTTGTACTGATACTACACTCTGCACTCTTTTGTGCAGATCCAGGTACTAGCCAGCAGTAGAGATTTCTAGAGCAGTCACCTATTCATTCGGAGACACGAGGTATATCTGTCGGCGTTCGTAGATCCTGAGAATCTTCTCATATTTTCATAAAACGCTATTTTATTATATTCAGAACAGTTACATTATTTCTTTCAGGCCAGTATTTGTAGTATCTTTAGTAGTTCGTGAGTTGTGACACCAGACTCTGGGGTAGTTCTAGATTTATTTATATAATTAGCTCGTGGTTCGTTTTAATTTATTGTTTATTTATTATATATTTGGAATTATTTATTGAAAGCCATTAGATCAAGTTTAATTTTTAAAATGGTTCTATCCTGTTTAAATGATTAATTAACGGAAATAGTTGAGCGAACTCTAACATTGGCTTGCCTAAAAGGTGTGGTGTTAGGCGCCATCACGATCCTTAAGGTTGGGAATTTGGGTCGTGACAAGTTGGTATCAGAGCACTAGGTTGCTTAGGTCTCACAATTCACGAACAAGCTTAATAGAGTCTGAAGGATCGGTACAGAGACGTCTGTACTTATCTCTCAGAGGCTATCAAGTTAGGAACAATTTCACTTCTATTATACTCTATCGTGCGAATTTATTCTATCAGTGATGATTGAGCTCGCCTACTCTTGTTCTCTCACAAATCTCAACAACATGCAATGAGTCTACAACCGGACAAGAGATGAAGCCCCAATGACAACTACGATTATGGGTAGAGGCAGAGGCAAAGCTCAGTCCAGAGCTCGAACATCATCACATATGGTAGAGCCTCAAGTGGATCTGGAAGCAGAGGTTCTAGCTCAGTCGGTACATGTTGGACCAATCAGGTTCCAGAAGGATTTATAGCTACTCCAATATTGCATAACAAAGGAATAGTTGAAAGAATCGGGGTTGATTTATAGGAGTTGTGAAGTTTAACATTGTGGATTATTAGGCATTGTGACCTATGACTTCGTGCCAAGTGGGGAAGTCCACTGTCTAGGAATAGATTGCGAGGCCATGTGTTATATCGATTTTGGCTTGGAATGTATAAGGCCAGATATTTTGCAAGAGATAAAGCTGGGAATTGCGGTATGTCTGTCTCCTTAATAACCCTATACCTCAGTACCAAATGAGTCATATAGCCAACTTTAAATCTATAGAAGGTCTACTCAGTGTGGAAGTCACAGTTGCGGATTTTGGGGTGCTTCAGAGGGAGTACAGTGGTTGATAAGCTTCTAGACTATATGGTTCGTGCCAAGAATTATCTGTGTAGAGCTTTACTTTTGTGATCATTGTGTGTCAATAGAGATGAGAGTTACCCCAAAAGAATAATGAAAAGTATATGAATAAAAGGGGTAGCTCAGCAGTGTTGAGTTAGCATAGTAAAAGAAGAATTTGGTCGCCGGTGTTTGTGACAAGCCTACGAAGAGGGTGACCAACCAATGCAACATCAATTACTTGACTCAGTTCTCATAAATGCTTTTGAAAGAGTTTGTTTCTCAAACTTTCCATTTTGCGTGGCGCATAAGATTTGAACGGTTGTGTCAGGTCATATGACGGTGTCAGAATATGCCATCAAGTTCGATAAGTTAGCCCGTCATACTCCAACTTCAGTTCATCTAGCCATAGAGCAAGTCCACAGACTCATTAAAGGACCCAATTATGACTGTAAAATTTTGTGCGACTCAGGGCAAGTTGATACTTTATTTTGGCTAGAATTAGAAACTGTCCTAGGCTTGGGAGAGTCATATTTCATCAGAGCACTCAGGCTACGTGTCCCATTGCAGTTACAACTCAACTTACATGTCGAAGGTGGAGGTCAGATTCCTAGAGGTGGAGACCTAGCCTGTTGGTATATCTTCTATGGTATGGTTGAGGTCGTTACATTAAATAGTGCAATTACAAGGACAATCTCTACTTATTATAAAGTGATGATTTCCTGAACTTAATTCGGTTATGCGTATCTAATAAAATTCTTCTAATATGCTCCACTCTCGGGTGAGTTTTGTAACTCTAAAATCTACTTATGTGAATACTTGTATTGAGAAATTCTATGGAGATAACTGTGTCTATCATTACTGTCACACCTAATTTTTTCACTACCCGGGATTAATGAAGAGTAGTAAAGGAGTTTTTCCAATTAAAGTGACATTATTCGGTTTTGGGATTTATTTTAGATTTCAGAGTCGCCACCCGGATTTTTAACGATGCTCCGGGACACCGTTTTGTTTTGAAAATCCCAAACCGAGGAAAAGTTTGACTCTGTTTTGATTTATCTGCGACTAGAAATCCGAGTAAGGAATTCTGTAAAGCCGGGAGAAGGTGTTAGGCATTCCCGAGTTCCGTGGTTCTAGCATGGTCGCTTAACTATTATTATTTGGCCTAAATTATCTTATTATTTTACGCGTTTTAACCCATTGTGCATTTAGCCTTTTTAAATTTTAGCCGCTTTTGCCATTTATGAATTTATCTTGAAAACAAGTCACGAGGACGTGCACTTGTCTGCTTTTGGACATATTACAATTACGCCACATGAAATGCACCTGAAATTGCAACACGTGATTTTAATATAGTTTGAAGTTGAAGTCGGGGACATGAGTTGTCGCACCGGAGTGTAGATTACGTAGTCAATACTAATGACGGTTTTATAACGCCTATTTGAGGCGATATTCGATTATTCTTTATTTTTTCCCATCTTTGAAGGAGTATTTTAGTTTTAAAATCAATTAGGATGTTTACGGATTTATCTTAGACAAGTCACGATGGCGTGCACTTGTTTTTTTTTAACACATGGCAAACACGTCACATGAAATGCACCCGTGGTTTTTATGTGCATTTTTTAATTATTGTTTGGAGTTGAGGGTCGGGGGCACGAGTTGCCACTCCCGAGTGTAAGTTATGGTAGTTTTTGGAATAATATTCGATTATTTACCAAATTTCAAACTAAAAGGTATCATTCTACCTAGAGGGTTGCCTAATAATGAAATTCATTAGCCTAAAAGACAATATATTTCGGGCTATGGTCGCATTTTAGCCCCAATTAATCACCTTGGCCATCCTAGTTTGGCTATTTTGTAATAAGAGATGAAGATAAGTACAACAATTTAAGGCATGCATTAACGAAAAGAGATCTAAAGTTTACAAGTTGCATGTTCCCAAGAAGCCAAATTAACGTATTTGATTGCAATAGAACATTTTCGACTGAACTATTTTACCAATTTTAGAGATAACCTAAATCCATGTTGTTCATTTCATAATTCATACACACTGTCTCCCATATATTGTCATAATTCTGGAATTTTAAAGAGCATTTTGCATAGCAGGTTTGTATTTTTGTATAAATTCGCGAAATTCTGTCTGAGCTAAAAAAAACAAATGTTCTTACAAATTCGATAGGTAAGGAAAACTGTAGAAAACAGATTTTTAACGAACTAAATCTTGCTAATCTAAATATCCCAACTTATAGAATCTCGTAATTAAGTTTGCAAACAAAACATCATTTGAGGTAAATACACATTTGAGCCTTTTCACACTCAACCATGGCATTGTCAATGGCTTTTGACTGTTCCTGTTCGAGTCCAGTGGACTTGGACGAATCTGGCATAGTTATGCCCATTTCTTTGGACTTGCATGAGTACATACATACTTTCAGAACAAAGAAGGAGACACATGAATTCAAAATTTCAGGGGGATGTCCCTTTTTTTTCTAAATCAGCATGAACGAAACTGAAATTGAATATACAGTCCAGTTTAAATACAATTGTGTTAAAAGCTGACGATAGATGAATTACAACCTTTCAAACTTCCCTAAGGATACATTTTCTTACAAAAGAATAAACTAGAGATGGTGATCTTTAGCTAGCTGCTTGTCTTGAATTTCTTTATGGCTACGCATCTGAGCCTTTTGCAACCTGCAGGACACCCCAAATAATTGGGTATGCTATGCATCCACCAGACCAAACAGGACCATGAGAAGAGGTCAAGTTTAAATCTGATAATGCTATGCTAAACTATGCTAAGAGGCAGAATCATTTGTGCATTCTCTTGGCATGAACCTGACCATAAGAGGATTAGGTTCAACTCCAGAATGTCATCTTCCATATCCTAGACCTTCAGCCCATATTTATTCCTGGACTTTGATTATTTAGGCATTTTGAGAGAGTGAATCTAACCATTTGAAAGGTTCAGATTCCTTACTCTAAAGCCCTTGTTGATTACCTATTTTGTACCCTTAAAGGGTGATAAGCCATTGTTTAAGCACTTAATATGGGGTGAATTTGATCATTATAGAGGGTCAAATTCATCTACCCTAGTGTTGTTTCATAGGGATATCTAGGGCCTGAACCAGACCAATATTTAAGCATCTTTATAGGATGAACTTAACCATTAAAGGTTAGGTTCATTACCCTTTGATGCTATTTTCCAATGATTCTTCCTATCAGATCACACAATCATGCAAGAGACAGTTTCAAGATGAAACAGACTTATGTAAGGTTCAAAGATTGGAAACTACGCAAACATAATGTAGTACTCAAACTCTATACACATGCATCACATTTTGGTCACATAAGTTTATACATGAATAGGTCTAAGCAAACAAACTACAGATTCATGGAGGGAAAACAACATGTTTTAGATCTTTAGATTTCATAAGATAAGGTTCAGTTTTACATACCTTTAGGAGCAGTAATTCAAAGAAATCCTGACCAAATAAAGGCCAGGCCCAAGAAAATTTAAAGAGGAGAAAGAAAGATCAGGCAGCAACCAAAACAGCAGCCTCAGAATCAATCAGCTACCAGAATAACTCGGATGAATTTTAGAGAAAGCAGAAACAAACATCCAAATAAAACCAAAACTGAGGAGGAGCCACCAGAAAACTTTGAAGAGATTTTGCAAGAGATTAGATCTTTTCACTGATTTTTTGGGAAAATTTTCATGTTCTTTGAAGGAAGGAGAAACTATCCTGATTTTTTGGTGTATTTTTCAAATACTTTCAGCAACTAAAAATATGAAAAGAGCAGATGAGGGAGAGCAGGTTCTTGTGTGTGAAGAAAGGGTAATCTCTTTAATGTCTAAAAAAAAAGTCCTCTTAATAGTAAAAAGTGGAGTGTATTTATAAGGGATTTAGGGATAGGATATGCTTGGCATATTCCATATCCAAATATGCTGAAAATAGTACAAAGGCAGTTGTCCCCTTATCCTTTGGGACAACGGCCTTTATTCTAGAAATTTCCAGCCCCTATAATGACTCTAATACCCCCCCTAAAAGTCTGATTTTCTGATCCTGGAAGGTTCTTGGGTTGTTACACCCAAGATTCCCTAGCTAGAAATCCTAAAATACCCCTTAAAGTCCCTAGAATTACCCTGCAGGTAACTTAAGGTTAAAGGTTATTGGGGTTATCTATTTAACTCTAGTTAGTTGACCTTGAGTGAGTAATTAATTCTATAAAGTTGAATTTTAACCTATGTTAATCACTTTTAGGATCTTAAGTTAATCAAAGATAGTCAGTTGGTTTAATCATTAGGTAAGGAGTAACTTTATTCTAAATTAATTAATTAGTGGCTAAACCTTTGTTGTCTTATCAAGATCTAATTAATAAACTAATTACTTTAGACTGATTAGATTAAAATCTTTAGACTTAGTTGTTAACTTGAGCTTAAGTATCCAAGTGTAATTAACCTCTAATTAATGAGTTGGTTTCCAACCCTACTCACTAGTTACCTAGGTTTAGGTTAATTTCATCATTAGATATTAATTCTAGTTTTAATAACTTGTTAATTAGTTTAAGTTAATCAATTTAGTCCTTTAAACTTAGGTTAACTGATTTTAGGTTTAATTCAATCTAAATGTGACTAGTTCTTTCATTAACTTAGCCAAACTAGTCTCTAATTAATTAATCTACTTAATAAATTGACCTAAATATAGATCAACACTCAGATTTGAATAAAACAATGTTTCAGAAGATCAATCATAGAATTCTAACAAGCTTGCATTTCATGATTAATTACGACTAGGTGACTACTATGCTGAAATGATTAAACAGTTTTTAAGCATAAATTACTCAAGCATTCTTGGAAGTCTAAGTGATTAATAAGTTGGATTCGAATATGATCATTCAACAAACCTTGAAATCAATTAACATGCATGAATCAACAAACAAATACCAGGAAAGAACAGGAAGAAATCAGTATCATCTAGAGGGAAAAATAGTAACCTCAATAAATGTAACAAAACAGTACATAATTTAGGCATGAACACCCTTTTGATAGCTAATGAATACAGAATATGTCTGATGTAAGGGAAAAATAATAAATCCTGACTAATCATGCTTAATAATGAAATAGCACGATACAATGACTTATTCGAATCCAACAAAACAGTCTAAAAGCAATCTTGATCAAAAAGTGATAATCATGCTCATTTTAATTACTTAAAAAGGAATAGATGACGGGAGAGTGGGGAAATACCCGTTTCTTTTTCTAGAAAAAGCTTTGGCCGGAAAACTTGGGGGTCGCCGGACCTTGGCCGGACTCCGATAGGGTTTGAAAATGAATCAAACCCTCATGAATCAATTGCTCTAGTCAAGAGCAATTGACTCATGAAGGCCCGAGCCGTTGGTTATCTCTAAATCGGCCGGAGTGGGATTTCTAGAGTTTCAGATTCTTAGATCTGAAATTTGAGGGATTTGAGCGGGTTTCCGATGAAATCAATGGTAGGGGGTGATTGAGGATGAAGAGAGGATCATCTAGGTGAAATTTGGGCTCGATTGGGTGAATTCCGCCGCCGGGGGCGATTTCCGGCCGGCGGAGCACGACGGAGGAAGGGTGGAACTACGGTGGTCAGGTGGTGGGGACGGTTGGTCTCTAAAGTGAGGATAGAGACAGAGAAAAGGGGAGGGGGTGTTAGACTTTTGGGAAATTAGGGGTAGGGGGTAGGTGAAACAGTTATATAGCTTACGGGTGTGGGGTTCGGAACCGTTGGATCGAGGTGATCCAACGGTTGGGGGATGAGGGTGGTGAAACGAAGTCGTTTGGGATAGTGTATGGGGAAGGCCGGGTGAGGGGATTATTGGGATGGGGCGTTATGGGTAGTGTAGGTATAGGTTTGGGCCTGGGTACTTCTTGGCCCAGGTCCGAGTTTAGGCTTAATTAAACTAATTAATTAAACTCTTAATTAAATCAACACTTTAAGAGAAAATTGTAGTAATTAATTCTAACTTAATTTGTCTATTTACAGATTAATTAATTTTAATACTCCTAATCAAATCCATAAAAATGATTAATTTTGAGCAATTAGTTATCAAAACCATATTACATCAAATAATCATTATCCGTTTGTTATTTGATTTAAATAATTATCCATGATAAATGTGTAATTCTTTGATAACAATGATGCACCTAATTATGCAACCTTAATAATTTTAAAAATGAATTATGATTATGTAATGCAAAAACAATTCACAAGTAACACTAAAATTCGACAAGATTTGTAAAATTAATTTATTTTATTGAATTTTGTAGGAGTGTACGGTAGGTGAAAAATCATGCGCTCACAATTACGTGTAGTAATTTTGTTTAACGGAAAATATTTTGTCACGACCCAAAATCCTAACTCAGGTCGTGATGGCGCCCAACAGCGAGGTCAGGCAAGCCAACACTTATCTAACCAAGGTTTCTTTCTTATTTGATTAAATATTTCATCATATACCAAATTATGAGGTTTGAAACACAATATTGAGCAGATAATTAACCAATTTTAATCTGAAAGTAGTCGTAAAGAGGCGTGAGTCAAAATTATATACAGTCTATAATCCATGGTAACTACTACGTGTGTGCAGGAACTAGTTTCACGAGTTCCACGGGCATACTAACTGGATATGCCAAAGATAAAAATATACAATTCCCACTGTCTGAAATAAGTAGACGGGAAAATAAGCAAAAGAAACTCCATGGTGCTGCTGAAGATCGTCAGGAGAAGCAGCTCACCGTCAAGTCAAGTGCACTATATCAGAATCTATCTCCGGTATGGTAACCAGATGCACCAGCCTAAGGACCTGTATAATTAAGTACAAAAGCGTAGCATGAGTACATAAATAAATATGTACCCAGTGAGTATCCCGTCTAATCTCGAAGAAGTAGTGACGAGAGGTCGACTTGACATTCACTAAGGTCCAACAATATAATATAGCAGGGTATAATGAAAAACGGTAGGCATGTAAGACAGTGAACAACAAGTACGTATAAAGCACAGGAATCCAAGTAAATACTGAAAGTAAATAACAATTTCCGCTTTCTTTCCCCCCCCCCCAAATATCTGTCAAGTCAATAACCACGAAAACAATACCAAGTAGTCATGCGCACACAGGATTAAGACAACCGGCCGGAGTCATAAGAATAATATCTATGCACTGCCGAGGATCGAACGACCCGTCCCATAAGTGCATTCTTATCATAGTATAATCTCATTTGTGCACTGTCGAGGGTCGATCGACCCGAACCAAAAGTGCACCTTTCAATCCGCCATGGCGTACGACCCGCTCCTATGAGAGTGGGGGAAATCATACTCCGCTCGCGGAATGTAAATTGCGAAGCGGTCACATGCACACACAATAACACTAACATTTCCTTTCCATAATCATTTTTCTTCCAACTTATCAAATTTCATAAATCTCAAGGAATCGTACTATATACATCTGGAATTCATAACATATAATTCATTACAAGGAAGAATATAAAGCATGATGTGGGCCTAACTACCCGGACGTAACAATAATAGCCGCTACGTACGGAATCTCGTCACTTTGTATGTACGTAGCCCCCAAAACAATTATACGTAGCATACAAATCACCTATGGGGACAATTCCCTCGTACGAGGTTAGAAAGGAGACTCACCTCGTGTCGAATCTACCTCGGACCAAGAATGCGCCCGAAACTCTGAACTCTACACCCGAGGACTCGTAACTAGCCAAATGTTATAGAATTATACCAATTCATGCTCAAAGTAGGGAAATTATCCTATTCATTCAATAAATTCAACATTCTTGAAGGATTCCAAAAATTCAACATCGTGCCCGCACGCTCGAATTCCAAAAATTCTCGAAGGGATCACTCACCCATAGCCTAAGGATCATTAATATATGATTTCTACTTGAATTCATAGCAATTAATGGGAAAATTCATCAAATTCCTCAAGAACCTTAAGTCACTACCCAAATCTTGATTTTCCACCAATTTAGTAGTTAACTTAACTAGTAATTCATGCATTAAACTAGTATTAGTGTGGAATTAACTTACCTTATCAACAGCTAGGTCGTGGAACCTCTTTCCCCAAGCTCCCAAGTCTTTAATGGAGGTGAAGAATGAAAGAAATGTGTAAAATCCCGAGTTTTAAATGAAAACACACTGCCTAGCCTACAGTGATTCCGCACCTGCGGCTCGAGGACCGTGCCTACGGTCTCGCGCCTGCGATCTAAAGCTCGCACCTGCGGAGTTGGACGAGTGGGGTTGGGGTCGCACATGCGGAGGGATGACCTCACCTGCGGTTCCGCTCCTGCGGACCTTTGTCCGCACCTGTGAGAAAGGAGGGCCTCACCTGGGGTCGCACCTACGATGTTTGGGACCGCAGGAGCGGTCCCGCACCTGCGACTGGGAAACGGCACCTGCTGCGGTCCCGCACCTACGACTGGGCAACCGCACCTGCGGTCACACCAGATCAGGTGCACCAGCAGTTGCATCAGCTGGTTGTTAGCCCCGATTGGTGCCCGAGAGGCACCTGGGCCCACCTGAGCCCCCGTCCAAATATACCAACAAGTCCCAAATCATAATAAGGACTCACTCGAGCCTTCGGAACACTCAAAACAACGCTAAAACTCAAAATCACACCCCAAATCTCCTAGAATCATATATTAAGAACTTCAAGTTCTTGATTTCCATAACCATGCGCTGGACTGACCTATACTACTCGGAATGACACCCAATTTTGCAGGCAAGTCATAAATGACATAACGAAACTATTACCAGTCTCGGAATTCCGTTCGGACCTCGATAACATAAAATCGTGTTCCAAACCAAATTTCAAACTTAAGGAAATTCTTATTTCTATATTGGGCGCTGAAATGCTCCCGGGTCTTCGAAAACCCGTTCCGAATATACACCCAAGTCCGAAATCATCATACGAAGCTAATGGAACTGTCGGAACTCAATTCCGAGGTCGTTTGCTCCAAAATATTGACCGAAGTCAAACTTGGACAAAAAGGCCACCTTTAAGGAACCAAGTGTTCCTATAGCACTCTAAACACTTCCAAATCCCGAACCACCCGTCCCCGCAAGTCATAAATCACAAGAAGCCGCTATGGAAAGTCTCATTTATGGGAACAGGGTCCTAATACGCAAAACAACCGGTTGGGTCGTTACACTCTCCCCCTCTTAAACAAACGTTCGTCCTCGAAGGGGTCTAGAATCGTACCTGAAGTGCTGAAAAGATGTGGATATCTGCTCCGCATGTCCTCCTCGAACTCCCAAGTCGCCTCCTCAACTGGTTGGCCCTTCCACTGGACCTTCACGGCAGAAACTCTCTTGGATCTCAACTGGCGGTCCTGCCTATCAATAATAGCAATTGGCTCTTCCTCGTACCCTAACTTCCCATCCAACTGAATATTGCTGAAATCAACCACGTGAGAGAAGTCGGCGCGATACCTCCGGAGCATGGATACGTGAAAGACCGGATGAACTCCTGATAAACTGGGAGGTAAAGCAAGCTCATAAGCAACCTATCTGACTCGCCTCAACACCTCAAAAGGACCTATAAATCTTGGACTCAGCTTGCCCTTCTTCGCGAATCTCATAATGCTCTTCATCGGCGAAACCTTCAGCAGAACCTTATCTCCCTCCATAAATGCTACATCACGCGCCCTCTGATCCGCATAACTCTTCTGTCTGGACTGAGCTATGCGGAGCCTCTCCTGAATCAACTTCACCTTCTCCAAGGCATTTCTCACCAGGTCCGTGCCATATAACTTAGCCTCGCCAGGCTCAAACCACCCGATAGGAGAACGACATCGCCGACCATATAAAGCCTCAAATGGAGCCATCTCAATGCTGGGCTGATAACTATTATTGTAAGCAAAATCGGCCAAAGGCAAGAACTGGTCCCACTGACCTCAAAAGTCAATCACACATGCCTTGAGCATGTCCTCCAATATCTGGACTGTACGCTCCAACTGACAATCGGTCTGTGGATGAAATGCTGTGCTGAGATCTATCTGAGTGCCCATCTCGCTGTGCAATGCTCTCCAGAAGTGCGAGGTGAACTGAGGACCTCGATATGATATAATGGACACCGACACACCGTGCAACCGAACTATCTCCCGAATGTAAATCTGGGCTAGCCTCTCAGAAGTATATGTAGTAGCTACAGGAATGAAATGCGCCGATTTGGTCAGTCTGTCCACAATGACCCAAACCGCGTCAACCTTCCGCAAAGTCCGAGGCAACCCAACCACGAAGTCCATAGTGATGCGCTCCCACTTCCACTCAGGAATGGGCATCTGCTGAAGTAGGCCTCCTGGCCTCTGGTGCTCATACTTCCCCTTCTAGAAATTAAGACACTTAGCCACATACTCCACTATATCCTTCTTCATCCGCCTCCACCAGAAATGCTGCTTCAAATCACGATACATCTTCGTAGCCTCAGGATGAACAAAATACCGAGAACTGTGTGCTTACTCTAGAATCCTCTCCTTCGGGCCATCAACATTAGGAACACATAAGCGACCCTGAAGTCTCAGAACACCATCCTCGCCAATGGTAACCTCCATGGCCCTGCTCTGGATCACTGTCTCCCGTAGCTCTGCCAAACACGGATCATCATACTGCTGAGCCTTAATCTCCCCCAATAACAAAGACTGAGCAACCACATGTGCTAAAACTCGACGAGGCTCTGAAAGGTCTAATCTCACCAGGCGATTAGACAAGGACTGAATGTCTAAGTCTAGAGGTCTCTCCTCAGCTACAATATGAGCCAAACTACCCATACTCTCCGCCTTCCTGCTAAAAGCATCTGCTACTACATTCGCCTTGCCCGGGTGGTAAAGAATGGTGATGTCATAATCCTTCAGCAACTCAAGCCATCTGCACCGCCTCAAATTGAGATCCCTCTGCTTGAATAAGTGCTGCAAACTGCGGTGGTCTGTATTAACCTCACAAGACAGTCCATACAAGTAGTGCCTTCAAATCTTCAGAGCATGAACAATCGCCGCCAACTCTAAGTCGTGCACAGGGTAATTATTCTCATGAACCTTCAGCTGGCGCGAAGCATAAGCAATAACTCTCCTTTCCTGCATCAACATACATCCCAAACCAACACGTGAAGCATCGCAATACACAGTGTATTTCCCAGAACCGGAAGGCAATGTCAGAACTGGTGCTGAGGTCAATGTTGTCTTGAGCTTCTGAAAGCTCGCCTCACACTCGTCGGACCATTAAAATGGGGCATTCTTCTGAGTCACTCTAGTCAATGGAGCTGCAATAGAAGAGAACCCCTCCACAAATCGGCAATAATAGCTCGCTAGGCCTAAAAAGCTCCTGATCTCTGTAATTGAAGTAGGACTGCCAACTCTGAAATGCCTCAATCTTCTGAGGATCAACCTTGATACCTTCTCCGGATACCACATGCCCCAAGAATGCCAAGGAATCTAACCAGAACTCACACTTGGAGAACTTGGCATATAACTTCTGTTCCCGCAAGGTCTGGAGCACAACTCTCAAATGTTGCTCATACTCACCTAGGCTCTACGAGTAAATCAAGATGTCATCAATGAAGATAATGACGAAGGAATCAATATACGGCCTGAACACCCTATTCATCAAGTCCATGAATGCTGCTGGAGCATTAGTCAAGCCAAATGACATCACCAGGAACTCATAATGACCATATTTGGTGCGAAAAACAGTCTTCGGAACGTCTGAAGCCCGAATCTTCAACTGATGGTAACCCGACCTCAAATCAATCTTAGAAAACACGCGAGCACCCTGCAACTGGTCAAACAAATCATCGATGCGCGGCAGAGGATGCTTGTTCTTAATGGTCACCTTATTCAACTGGCGGTAATCAATACACATCCGCATAGACCCATCATTCTTCTTCACGAATAGGACTGGAGCACCCCACGGTGATACACTTGGCCGGATGAACCCTTTAGCCAACAACTCCTCAAGCTGCTCCTTCAACTCCTTCAACTCTTTAGGAGCCATACGGTACGGGGAAATGGAAATAGGCTGAGTATCTGGAACTAAATCAATGCAGAAATCAATGTCTCGATCTGGAGGCATGCCTGGAAGGTCTGAAGGAAATACATCGGAAAAATCTTGAGCTACTGGCACTGAATCAATAGTTGGGGACTCGGCGGTGGTGTCCCGCACATAAGCAAGATAGGCCAGGCAACCCTTCTCGACCATATGTCGAGCCTTCAGAAATGAAATAACCCGACTAGCTGCACTAACTGAGGAACCTCTCCACTCCAGCCTAGGCGACTCAGGCATGGCTAAAGTAACTGTCTTGGCATGGCAATCCAGTACGCCATGATGAGGAGATAGCCAATCCATGCCTAGAATAACCTCGAAATCAACCATGTCGAGCAATAAAAGGTCTGCTCTGGTCTCGAACCTACAGAAGGTAACCACACAAGACTGGTAGACCCGGTCTACCACCACGGAATCGCCCACAAGAGTGGACACATATATAGGTGAACCCAAGGATTCACGAGGAACATCCAGATAATGAGCAAATAATGCTGAAATATATGAATAGGTGGATCCTGGATCAAATAATATTGAAGCCTCTCTACCACATACTGGGATAATACCTGTGATCACGGCGTCTGAGGCCACTGTATCTGCTCTGGCCGGTATAGCATAGAATCTGGTTGGAGCACCGAAAGACTAAGCCCCACCGGAGCGAATAGAAGCTGACTGATCTCCCCCTGACCGGCCTCCACCACTAGGACGACCCCTGCCGACTTGTCCTCCACCTCTAGGTGGCCGGCCTACTGGTGCTGGACCCATAGGCTGATAACCCTGCTGCACTGCCTTGCCCCGAATCCTGGGACAATGTCTCTACATATGACCTAGATCCTCACACTCATTAAACCTCTAGGTACCATAGCCTGCTGCGCCAAAGAAGAAGCCTGAATGGCTGGAGAGCGATGTGCACCCTCTGGCATATCACTGAAGTAGGGGCTGGAGGATCTCTGCTGGCTGGAATAACCACTGGGTGGACTCTGCATGGCTGGAGGACGGTAGGAACGCTCTGGCATAGCGCTAAAATGAGCCCTCGTTGGAACACCCAGGGAGGTGGTGGAGGTGCTGAATATGAAGGCCTGCTGAGCTGACCACCGCGGAACTGACCCCTGCCCCTAGCTGGGGTACCTAGGAAATCTCCGGAGAACCTAGCCCTCTTGTCCTGCTGACCCTGCTCCCTGCTCCCTGCTCCTCGACTGATAACCCTCGATCCTGCGAGCAATCTCTACTACGAGCTGGTAAGGAGTACCCATCTCCACCTCTCGGGCCATGGTGGCTCTAATACCTGGGTGCAACCCATCCACGAATCTCCGCACCCTCTCACCATCAGTGGGTAGTATCATAAGTGCATGGCGTTACAGCTCTGAAAATTTGGCCTCATAATCTGTCACTGACATCTGCCCCTGCTCTAGCTGCTCAAATTGACGCCCGCAGCACTTCCCTCTCAGAGGGTGGGATATATCTATCTAGAAACATCTGCGTGAACTGCTCCCAAGTGACATGAGGAGAATTTGCTGGCATGCTGAGAATATAGGATTGCCACCACCGGTGAGCTCTGCCCTCTAACTAAAATGTGGTGAAATCCACTCCATGGGACGCTAGGATCCCCATGTTGTGCAGTCTGTCCTTGCACCTGTTAATGAAGTCCTGGGCATTCTCGCCTCGCTCTCCCCCGAAGACGGGAGGGCGCAATCGAGTCCATCTGTCCAATAACTTTTGCGGATCGTCGTCCGCAGCTGACCTGGGCCCCTGTGCTACTACTACAGGCTGGATACCACCCACGGGCAGTGTACACGGGGTATGATGAATTGTTGCTGCCTGTCCTGTGGCCTGGGCGGTAGGGGTCTGGGCTCCCCCTTCTGCCTGAGAAGTGGCAGGGTATTCTGGAAATAAACCAGCCTGGGACATGGTGTCCATAAACCTCATCATACGGCCCAAGACCTCCTGGCGCCGTCATGAAGTCCACTGGAGCAGGATCTGCTGGAGGCACCTCGTCCTGCTCCTCTATGATAGGATCCTCTAGTGGTGGTGCAACTGGGATTGCTCTGGGACGCCATCGTCCCCTACCTCGGGTCGGTGCCCTCCCTTGGCCTCTGCCACGACCTCTGACGGCGGGGGTAGCGGCATCTCCCGGGTCAGGAACATCGGAAACACGCGTCCTCACCATCTGTGAGAGAATAGAAGAATGAGCTTTAGTACATCATCGATTGCACGATAGAATATGAATAAAGAGAGGTTTCCTAACACCTTATAGCCTCTCGAAGATAAGTACAAACATCTCCGTATCGATCCGCAAGACTCTACTGGGTTTGCCCGTGACTCGTGAGACTTACATGAACCTAGAACTCTGATACCATGTTGTCACGACCCAAATACCTAATTGAGGTCGTGATGGCGCCCAACAGCGGGGTCAGACAAGCCAACACTTATCTAACCAAGGTCTCTTTCATATTTGATTAAATATTTCATCATATACCAAATTATGAGGTTTGAAACACAATATTGAGTAGATAATTAACCAATTTTAATCCGAAAGTAGTCATAAAGAGGCGTGAGTCAAAATTATATACAATATATAATCCATGGTAACTATTATGTGTGTGCCAGGAACTAGTGTCACGAGTACCACGAGCATACTAACTAGATATACCAAAGTACGCCGCTCCCATGAGAGTGGGGGAAATCACACTCCGCTCGCGGAATGTAAATTGCGAAGCGGTCACATGCACACACAATAACACTAACATTTCCTTTCCATAGTCATTTTTCTTCCAACTTATCAAATTTCATAAATCTCAAGGAATCGTACTATATACATCAGGAATTCATAACATATAATTCATTACAAGGAAGAATATAAAGCATGATGTGGTCCTAACTACCCAGACGTAACAATAATAGCCGCTACGTACAGACTCTTGTCACTTTGTACGTACGTAGCCCCCAAAACAATTATACGCAGCATACAAATCACCTATGGGGACAATTCCCTCTTAGGAGGTTAGAAAAGAGACTCACCTCGTGTCGAATCTACCTCTCAGACGGAGAACGCGCCCGAAACTCTGAACTCTACACCCGAGGACTCGTAACTAGCCAAATGTTATAGAATTATATCAATTCATTCTCAAAGTAGGGAACTTATCCTAGTCATTCAATAAATTCAACATTCTTGAAGGATTCCAAAAATTTAACCCCGGGCCCGCACACTCGAATTCCGAAAATTCTCGAAGGGATCACTCACCCATAGCCTAATGATCGTTAATATATGATTTCTACTTGAATTCATAGCAATTAATTGAAAAATTCATCAAATTCCTCAAGAACCCTAAGTTACTACCCAAATCTTGATTTTCCACCAATTTAGTAGTTAACTTAACTAGTAATTCATGCATTAAACTAGTATTAGTGTGGAATTAACTTACCTTATCAGCAGCTAGGTCGTGGAACCTCTTTCCCCAAGCTCCCAAGTCTTTAATGTAGGTGAAGAATGAAAGAAATGGGTAAAATCCCGAGTTTTAAATGAAAACACACTGCCTGGCCTACAGTGATTCCGCACCTGCGGCTCGAGGACCGCACCTGCGGTCTCGCGCCTGCGAGCTGGACGAGTGGGGCTGGGATCGCACCTGCGGAGGGATGACCGTACCTGCGGTTCCGCTCTTGCGGACCTTTGTATGCACTTGCGAGAAAGGAGGGCCTCACCTGAGGCCGCACCTGCGATGTTTGGGACCGTAGGAGCGGTCCCGCACCTGCGACTAGGCAACCGCACCTGCGGTCACACCAGATCAGGTGCACCAGCTGTTGCATCAGCTGGTTTTTAGCCCAGATTGGTCCCCGAGAGGCACCTGGGCCTACCCGAGCCCCCGTCCAAATATACCAACAAGTCCCAAATCATAATACGGACTCGTTCAAGCCTTCGTAACACTCAAAACAACGCTAAAACTCAAAATCACACCCCAAAACCCCTAGAATCATATCTTAATAACCATGCGCCGGATCGACCTATACTACTCGGAATGACACCAAATTTTGTAGGTAAGTCATAAATGATATAACGGAACTATTACCAGTCTCGGAATTCTGTTCGGACCTTGATAACATAAAATTGCATTCCAAACTAAATTTCAAACTTAAGGAAATTCTTATTTCTATATTGGGTGCCGAAATGCTCCCGGGTCGTCGAAAACCCGTTCCGAACATACGCCCAAGTCCAAAATCATCATACGAAGCTAATGGAACTGTCGGAACTCAATTCCGAGGTCGTTTGCTCCAAAATATTGACCAAAGTCAAACTTGGCCAAAAAGGCCACCCTTAAGGAACCAAGTGTTCCTATAGCACTCTAAAAACTTCCAAATCCCGAACCACCCGTCCCCGCAAGTCATAAATCACAAGAAGCCGCTATGGAAAGTCTCATTTAGGGTAAAGGGGTCCTAATACGCAAAATGACCGGTCGGGTCGTTACATGTTTAAAGGAAGGAAATGGAATGTTTCGATTGGCAGGATTCATGTTGCTTGTGATTCAGAATTGAGGACGATATCCTCGCATTTTAATATGATTTGAGATATTTATATCGGGCTACGGGCCGCGGTGGAAGTTATGTAAGTACGAGGTCCTTCTGATGGGAATTCTTGTGTTTAAATTCTCCCTTGTGAATTAAAGTTTTACTATAGTACGGGTAGGAAGTCATACTTGTTAGGCTTATTCAACAGTTTATGTATAAACTAGTGATAATAATCATAATAATAAATGAATAAATAATAATAAAAGTAATACTAATAATAAGTAAATTAATTAATTAATTAATTAATTAACTGTGCATAATTTGCCAAATCCGTGTTATAGTTATTGAGCTTTGACCTACGAGGTATGTGTCGCCTGTGTGGCGTTAAATGAGACACGTTAATTCGGATATATAAATACGAGGTCTTCAAGCATCGTATCTTGTTATCACTATTGTGAAGGTTTGAAAGGAGATTTTCTTTGTTGACGTGAAGCTATTTGATAATTCTTTAATTGGCTTTGATCTACTATTAAGAAAGTAGAGGCAGTCAAGAATTGGCCTAGACCCACTACAGCCACAATAAGGAGTTTCTTAGGTTTGGCGGGTTACTACCGTAGTTTTGTAGAGGGGTTTTCATCTATATCAGCCCCTATGACTAAATTCACTCAGAAAGGTGCCCCATTTAAATGGTCAGATGAGTGTGAGGCGAGTTTTCAGAAGTTCAAGACAGCCTTGACTTCAACACTGGTGTATTTGTTACCATCAGATTCAGGTTCTTTTACAGTGTATTGTGACGCTTCCCCAGTTGGACTTGGAGCAGTATTGATGTAGGGTGGCAGAGTGATTGCATATGCGTCTCGTCAGTTGAAAGTCCATGAGAAGAATTACCCCGTTCATGACTCAGAGTTGGCAGCCATTGTTCATGCATTAAAATTTTAGAGGCATTATCTTTATGGCGTGCCGTGTGAGGTTTTCACTGACCATCGCAGTCTCCAGTAATTATTCAAGCAGAAAGATCTAAATTTGAGGCAACGAAGATGGTTAGAGTTACTGAGGGATTATGATGTCACCATATTATATCATCTAGAGAAGGTCAACGTGGTGGCCAATACATTGAGTAGGAAGGTGGTGAGTATGGTCAGCCTTGCGTATATTCCAGTTGGTGAGAGGCCGTTAGCTTCAGACATTCAGACGTTGGCTAATCAGTTCGTGAGGTTGGATATTTCCCCCAGTAGTGTTCTAGCTTGTACAGTCGCTCAGTCTTCTCTAATTGAGCGTATCCGGGAGCGGCAGGATTGATGACCCGCATTTGATGGTTCGTAGGGACACAATTCGGCACGGTGGTGCCAAGCAAGTTACAATTGGAGATGATGGTATTGTAAGGATGTAGGGTTGTTTATGTGTGCCTAATGTTGATGACCTTCGTGAGTTGATCCTTGAGGAGGCTCATAGTTCTAAGTATTCTATTCACCCGGGGGCAGCTAAAATGTACCAAGACTTGAGGCAACATTATTGGCGGAGAAGGATGAAAAAGGACATTGTGGCGTTTGTGGCTCGTTGCTTAAATTGTCAACAGGTAAAGTATGAGCATCAGAGACCCGGTGGTTTACTTCAGCAGATAGAGATTCCTGAGTGGAAATGGGAGCGTATCACTATGGACTTCGTTGTTGGACTCCCACGGACTCAGAGGAAACTTGACACGGTTTGGGTTATTGTGAATAGGCTGACTAAATCAGCACATTTCATTCCTGTGGCAAGTACTTATACTTCAGAGCGGTTGGCTGAGTTATATATTCGGGAGATAGTTCGCCTTCATGGTGTGTCGTGTCTATCATTTCTGATCGGGGTACGCAGTTTACTTCGCACTTTTGGAGAGCAGTTCAGCGTGAGTTGGGTACCCGAGTAAAGTTAAGTACACCATTTCACCCTCAGACTGACGGGCAGTCCGGGCGCACTATTCAGATATTGGAGGATATGCTCCGCGCTTGTGTTATTGACTTTAGAGGTTCATGGGATCATTTGTTGCCGTTAGCAGAGTTTGATTATAATAGTAGTTATCAGTCGAGCATTCAGATGGCTCCTTATGAGGCGTTATATGGTAGACGGTGCAGATCGCCAGTTGGATGGTTTGATCTGGGAGAGGATCGGTTGTTGGGTACAGACTTAGTTCAGGAGGCTTTAGATAAGGTCAAGATTATTCAGGAGAGACTTCGTGCAGCTCAGTCTAGGCCAAAGATTAATGCCGATCGTAAGGTTCGTGATGTGACATTCATGGTTGAAGAGAGAGTATTGCTTCGGGTGTCGCCCATGAAGGGTGTTATGAGATTTGGGAAGAAGGGTAAGTTGAGTCCTAGGTATATCAGGCCATTTGAGATTCTTGATAGAGTAGGGGAGGTAGCTTATAGACTTGCGTTGCCTCCAAGGTTATCCTCAGTCCATCCGGTATTCCATGTATCTATGCTCCAGAAATATCATGGTGACCCGTCCCACGTGTTATATTTCAGCTCTGTCTAATTGGACAAAGACTTGACTTATGAGGAGGAACCGGTAGCCATTTCAGACCGGCAGGTTTGTCAGTTGAGGTATAAGAGTTTTTCTTCAGTTCGAAGGCAGTGGAAAGGCCAGCCCATTGAGGCAGCTACTTGGGAGTCCGAGTCGAACATGCAGAGTAGATATCCACACTTGTTCACCATTTCAGGTAACTTTCTATGTCCGTTCGAGGACGAACATGTGTTTTAGGGGTGGAGATTGTGATGACCCAAGGGGTCATTTTATAAATTTAGACTCCGTTCCATACTTAATAGCTATAAAAAGATTAATTTTAAGTACCTCGATTTGCGTGCGCAGTCTGAGCGTGGAACCAGAAAGTTTTTATGTGAAAATATGAGAAATAGTGATTTTTAGAATTTAAATTTGATTATAGTTGACTTTGGTCAACATTTTTCGTAAACGGACCCGGATTCGTCTTTCGACGGTCCCGGGAGGTCCGCAGTAAAATATGGGACTCGGGCGTATGCCCGGAAATGAATTCTGAGGTGTCAAGCCTTAAAAATCAATTTTTGAAAGAAATTATTTTGCTGAAATATTGATGAAATAAAGAAAAGAATTAATGTTGGAAATCATTGGTATCGAGCCCGTATTTTGGTTTCGGAGCCCGGTACAGATTTGTTATAGTATTTAAAGGTTGACTGTGAAATTTGGTAAAAAACGGAGTTCGTTTGACGTGATTCGGACATCCGGTTGAAAAATGATGTACTTTAAGAGTTCTTGATGAAAATGATGAGTTTTGAGGTTTAATTCATAGTTTTACATGTTATTTTCATGATTTAATCGCACGAGCAAGTCCGTATGATGTTTTTAGACTCACGTGCATGTTTTGTTTAGAGCTCCGAGGGCTCGGGCGAGTTTCGGATAGGCCACGGAGAGTTTTCGCACTTAAAGTTGCTATTGTGTTTGTTGTATCTGGTGTGTCAGATTTTGTTCATCACGTTCGCACACCTTTGAATGCGAATGCATAGGGTAAAAGTGTTGGGGGTCATTTTGTTCTATGCGAACGCACCCCCCCCCCC